>JACCGJ010000377.1:0-49278 GCA_013407085.1 Atriophallophorus winterbourni | reverse complement strand
TATATATATATATATATATATACAATCATTTAAAAATGAAAAAGTGCCACCCGGCAATGCACGAGAAAAAGAATGGCTGAATTTTAACAGCAAACGGATCTACAGAAGAGCAAACACAAACAACCTGGGATGAGGTGCCTACACCTCGAATGGCACAGGCATTTAAAAAATTTATCGAACGAGTAAACTGACATCTGCATGATAGGTTCCTCACGGATTCTCACTGCCATTCAAGTTTTCCTTGTCGATTTACTCGACAACACATAAGATTAAGCAGACTCAAAAAATGATTACTATAAGACCGCCACTGAACAGGGTTTAGAGACATCCTGAATCATAACTAGCCCTTATGATATCTGATCACGGGGTCCCCAGCTTGGAAGATGTGTTGTGTAGATATTGTAAAACTTACTACTTAGGGTTTGCAACTGTCTTTGCCAAGTGACGGTTTGGTCACCGCGAGATCTACGCCTATCAAGATGTGGCGTCGCGAAAAGAATCCGCTTTCGAAGTCGGTGATCCGATATCAGTAAAACTTGACCCAACCAGCGAAACTTGTGCAGATTGATAAGCTTCTCTATATCAACATCATAACGGGGAGCAACGTCGCGTATGTGACAGTGACAGTCAACTGCCAAAATACTGCATAGACAGTGGTCGTCCAAATATTGACTAGAGCATGCATTTGTTCAATTTTTTGAACCAGTAGAGCGAGATCAGCATAACAGTTTACTTCATTAATAGCAAGGTTTCCAGATTACTGTACTTATAAGCATACAAGACTAATCAAACACTTCAAGATGCGAGATTACAAGCGAACAGGATTCTGAGACATATCAATCGGTTGAATAATCGAGGTCACAACAAAGGAGACTGGGTTTCCCCAAGTTCAGCCATTTTGGTTGTCAATGTGTTTATTGGGTTGAGTCAAGTCAGTCTGTTTTCACTCAGCCATTCCACGTTTATAGTTGTAAAACAAATTGTGTTACTAAATCTATGACTTTCTATTCACAATACATCACCATACCATAAAATCCCGGCATGTTAACTTGTTTTTCGATATCTACGTCGCTACTGAGGGCTCTTGTTAGGTTACTTGCGTGTGGATGTGCAATCGTGCAGCATTTCTGTGCTGTGCGGCTAACATCGTGCTAAATTGATTGACCAACGGTAGTGAGCTGCATGTGGGTACACGCTGGAGTCTCACTACCATTTCTATTTCTATTTACCCCCTCATATCTGTCTAGGCCTGGGCAACCTGACAGTATCTTAGCCCACGTGCAGTCTCTGACTGTGCGGCACTTTGTCTGGATCAGGCTTGTGCTTTCATACATACATATACATACTTGCGTTACCTATCCAATGGTGCTATCTAACTCAGCGATTTGTGAAGACTTTCCTTTATAACCCTTTATTCATCATCTTCTCTCAATACTACAGCTCTTATTCTATTGAACTGTGATGCTCTTCATTGCCAGTTATTAATAATTACATCCATCTCTTCTGACATCATTCATATCAATACAACTTTGGACCAGAACCTGTGTACTGACATGTTCATCTGTTGAAGTCAATTAGCACACACCGTTTGAAACACCGTCACAACAACAGCGATTCGAAAAAGACACGCAGATTTAATAATTCGTTTGTTTCTAAAAATCCGAATGCCACAACTGCATGAATGGATGCCCATGAGCATCAAAAGCAAGACTCGTTGTGATCCATATCACGAAACAGCACCGTTGCTTGTATGCATGTATGTATGAAAGCACAAGCCTGATCCAGGCAAAGTGCCGTACAGTCAGACTGCACGTGGGCTAAGATACTGTCAGGTTACCCAGGCCTAGACAGATATAATGGGGGGAAATAAAAATAGAAATGGTAGTGAGACTCCAGCTCACTACCGTTGGCCGATCAATTTAGCACGATGTTAGCCGCACAGCACATAAATGCTGCACGACTGCACATCCGTTGCTTGAGGAATACTAGTCAAAATGTTACCAACAGCATCACTGCGTATACCAAATTGAGCCCACAAATCATGTGAGGTATAGACTTAAAGGGTCAATCGTAGAGCCAATGGCTGAGCTTTGATTGATTCAAGTTGCTTCAAAGAAATTTGGTTGTGCAACAATAGATTGGCAATTAATTGCAGTGAAATTATAGCTATCGCTGGATTGAGATAATTAACAAGGATGAATGTCAATATTTGTTTGTTCACAGAGGATAAAAGCAGAGTATGAAATAAATTCTGATTTGATTTTTATTATTACACGTTAATGACGCATGGGTGCGCAATCGTGCTGCGTGGTTCACATCGGTGGATTACGGCATGCGGAGAGACGATGGAGTCTCTTTTCTATTGCTACTTCCATATTATATTTGTTTAGGCCTGGGCAACCTGACAGTATCTCAGCCCACGTGCAGTCTCTGACTGTGCGGCACTTTGCCTGGATCAGCTTGTGCTTTTCATACATACATACATGCATTAGGCCTAAGCAGCCTAACATTATTTTAACCCACATGCAATCTATGACAGTATGGCACTTTACATGGATAAGGCTTGTGAGTTCATACATACATACGTACTAATACTATTGTTTATTCCGGCGATTAAATATTTGTCGTCAATGTACATAAAACTTTTGGACATCAGTGACGATTATTACTTACCTTCTCGTTGTACAGCAACTTGATAACTCTTTTCCATTTCAACTATCATACTTTCATTGTAGACGAGTGAAGTGCTATATCTCTCAATCGTATCGTTCAACTTGAGTGATGTGATTCCTTAAAATATGCCGGTAAGGGAACAATACTCTCTCATCTATTTTCCTGCGCTTAGCACGATACTACTGTTTGGGAGACATTTTTGCCGCAGACGAGTGATTATGCGTATAGCGTATGAGAGCACTCATGATGACGTGTTCAAATATAGAGCTACGCTAAAAGTGTTGATACCCATGACAAACATTACTGTGTTTGGAAATAGTAATTTAATAGTGGAGGTGAAACAGTCGACCTGACTTGAGAAAATTTGATCGATATGCCAGGCTTCCCAAATAAACAGAAAACTTGTTATTTTGTCAGCAACTATTATCATTGGACAATAACTTAGCTTATGCTTTCATTTATAAATCATAGCACATACCAGAGGACACACAAAGTATAAATTTTCATAATCGACTATCGGAAAGTAGAGGGACTCAGTGCCAAGTGTGCGATCAAACAATAACTCATTTGGAAATGAAATGAAATTCGATTATCACTTAGCTAAATGGTCTTTTCAAATGAAAATACTTTTCATTGTATTGATTACACTTAATCTCGTAATATATTTGCAGATATTATCAGACTGTAAAGAATTTTTCACTTTCTTAAATTGTATATAATAAATGAATCGAATTGTGCTGACAATGTTCGAAAATTTATCAAATTATTAGCCAAAATGTACCGACATCAGTCTAGATACATTAGGTGTACAGGAATTTGTTCAAGTTATGCAAATGAAACAACTTAGTATGGAAACGTTTAAGAATACGAAAGGTCGGTGTTTAGTCGGCCGATTATATGACCTGACATTAAGTATAAGAGTAACTTACCGTCAGTTCTTTGTATGTCGACATTTGTGCCGATGGAAAGCATACCATCTGAATACCGTGTCATTGGGACCGGTAGAAGAACCTATGATTGAGCGCCAAAGACAAGCGCGGGCCCGTACTCAAGGTCATTTATAGACGTTGCTATAGTAATAGTAAATAAAGCAAGTTTATTGTTACCCATATACATGAATAATTTGTGAACGTTGAGAGATTTCCATGTAATATAGCTAGGATATAAAATTCACCGCGTTTCTCAAAATTTTATTTGGAGGTCATTCTAAGTATTCACATTTAGTTCCTTCGAATATGAAATGCACCATCCCTTTATTTTCTTCTTCTAGATAGACTACAGAGAGTCAAGTCCTCATGTTACTTTTATTATTTGATCAGATTATTTTTTAAGTTTTTTGAGAGGTAATTTATATCCCCACATTGAATCAAATTTCAGAATTAGTATTCGCAAGCAAATTCATCAATGGTAATTCCGCAACAGATTTTGATTCTATTTGATAATATTTCATAATAGCAGACGTAGTTAATCTCGTATGAGCTCCATCACTAACTTCTTCAGAATGATGAATTTACCAGTGAGGTAAGGCTCAGGGTAGCCAATAAGATCGGCTAACAATTGTTTTATAATGTAAAAGGAAACTGGTTATTCATTGATCCCCTCACTAATTCTAGCAGCAAAGTATAATGCGGTATCGCGAACCAATCGTTAGCAAAGCAACTTGCACTTACGTTTTGTAGCATGCTTCCAAAACCTGATAAGAATAATCACGGGGTCCCATATCTAGTTTCTTCCAGCAGATTTCCTCCAAAGTCGGCCCATGTATTCACATATATTTCTGTTTACTCAAAAGTTAAATAGTCCAAATCAATAAAAACACAACTCTAAAAATCAATTTACATAAGTGTGATAATAGTTATCTTTCATCATCTTATTTACTCATGATCAAGCGCAATTTTATTGACTTCCACTTATTAACTCCTCAAAGCCCACTCGCTCAAATATGGGGCAGCGGATGTGATTACGTTTCATGTTTCGACCTCTATTATACTGTCAGTCAATGTTTTTGGACAACTAAAGTACAATCACCTCAGGTCACTGAGTTTCTCATTCTCTTGTCTATTGGTCTCGATTCTGAGTTCAAACTTCTAATGTGCACACACGATCACAGTAAACAAGAGAAATCAAATTATTCAAGTGCATTCAGCACACACTATATTGAACAAGACGCACGCTCATCTAATTGAAGGCGAAAAAATCTTCACTATTTCGTGTTCAACGTCTCTGCTTCAGTCGCTACTGTGATCGGATTTTCCAATTGATTTCGTGCAATTCGTTTTAATCTGAGCTCTTATCGCGCTACGCTTGTTTGACGGACCTCACCGAACTGCATATCGTCGGATATCGGTTGACTTTGTAGATTTTTTGATGGTTAGAATCTATTCTTTCTTCGACAATTCTCACGCACTCGTATTTTAAATCCCCATTTATCACCGGTTCGCCATCATGTCCGTCTGGCTTTTAAACGCCTTCTGATCCTAAAATGTTTCCGAGAGGTGTTTTTGAGTAACAATCAGAATCTTCCATATAGCAATCATAGGCAGTGCACTTAACTAATGTGTATCATGTGAGACTTCTATTCATCTCGTTTACTACATTTTTGACACTGTAATTAATTCCTGATATCACAATATCTTGTTATGAACCTTTTCTGTTTACGTGAATCATGATTTTTTGCAGATAATTTTCTAAATCTCTTCGCGTGGGGTGATCGGACTTCCTAACTTTAAATGGATTTTTTTCGTGGTTACGAAACACATTTCCATTTTGGGATTGACACATGTTTACCCGGTTAAAAGAAAATAAATCTGCCGCTGCTGAAATTCGGTACACGTTTGCGCCTGTCCATAGTACAATTATGCTGCATAAGTTAAAAGTGAATTCAATACATATTCCACCTGCGCGCCGCGTTCACCTAAATTAAGACAAACACGACGCCTCCTACCAAACCCTTCTACTTTCAGAGAGGCAGTAATCAGACAACCTCACCGACAACGTATGAAAACAACTAATTATATAAGAGGTTCACCCAGTCTCGACAACCGTATTGAAACATCTTATTTCCTAATGAATAATCCCTCACCACATAAGCAACACTATCACCATTCATCTGAACCTCCTATAACTTTTGGTAATATTCTACCTTATTATAATTTTTCTACTATTACAAAATTTCCTTCCTATTATAATAATTACACTCCCCAAACTTTATTTTATAATCCATATGTTTCTCACTCCAATTATGAACCATACTTTAACCCTGATACCACTTTTTTCAAAAACATAAATTGAATTTTAAGTCGAGTAAAATCTCTAATGCACCCACCCCAAATCCTTTAACTTCCAACCTTTTTATTGTTCGTTTTTTGGTCATAAATGCTAGATCAATTATACCTAAAATCTATATATACTAAAATCTTACCAAACTTCTAAACCTGTAGATATTATTCTTATAACTGAATCCTGGACTCGTGATGATCACTCCGACCCTAAACTCACAAAGTCTCCAATTTTGATAAGATAATCATGTATTACATGCCTTGGATGTCCAAGAATACATATATATATATATATTATATATATATATATATATATATATATAAGATCAAGCTGATGCCAATGCTTAGAGCGAGGATGTTTCCAAAAGACATTATTCTTTGGTTTTGTTTGAAAGAAATTGTTACTGACACGAAGACTGAACTGTGTGCATAATTCTAAAAGGCGTTGTCCATTTTCATTGGTTTTACCTACATTTAACCTCCCGGACAGTTTTGCCAAGACTCGTAATCTACACTCACTCTAGCATTGAAATCACCTAATACCACTACACAGTTTTTGTGGCATGTTTTTGAGGACTGTTACGTGGTTATGATAAAAAGCGTCTTTTTCAGCAGGCGTCGCAGAGAGCCTCGGTGTATAAGCGTTTACCAATGTAATGATGCCAGTAATGCACTTCAGATTTAGAGTCCAAATCCGTTCGCTCCCGCTGCTGCTCGGTTTTGTTGCTTTTAGAATGTCGTTTCGAAAGGCAAACCCGACTCCATGCAGTCGAAGCTCATCGGAACCCCTTCCTTTCCAAAATGTGTAATCTCTTTCTGTTAGTATACCAGTGTCTGGTAAGAGCGTCTCTTGCAGGGCAGCCACGTCGACATTCAGTCTCTTTAGTTTATTGTTTATCACAGCAGATTTTCTCACGCATCTGATATTCGAGACGTCGTCATGAAATCCAGGAAGCATGGACCGGACCTTCCAGGTTCCCAGTTTCAGAAATGACATTTGTTTTTAGTAGCAGTCTGCTTGTCGGTTGATTCCTAATCTCCATGCAACCAATGAGGATAGCAGACCGTGGCGAGACGGCACCTTATTGACTGGGGGCTGCCCAGCTTGAGGCGGGCAGTAGCCGTTCATTAAGACCTGAAGGTCATTACATGTAGACAACCAGTTAATAAAACGTATAGTGCTAACTATAGTTCTTTTAAAATATACCTATGGTCTGCAATGGCCATTAATTGTTTAGATGTATGAGCACAATATATCTGGTAGAATGAACGGAGAAAGGGTCTGCTTGATTGAGTAAACCATATCTGATGCTGGTAAATTCTACAAGACACTACTTAATTGTGTCAATTTGGATAATTATTCACAAATGCATCATTACGATAAGTCAATCTGAAACTTTTTGACTCAGTAAGAAAGGCTTCGGGCTAGTTTTTCTAAGTCCCGTATTATTCACAATATGAGTAACACTGATGGTCTCTGAGAAGGTATCTCAGGATCGGTTGTTGATGGATTTTGACATAAAAAAAGTATTTTAGTATGAAACATTCACTTGAGTTCAAATAGTATTTAACAGCAGGAATGATGGTGATTTCAATGCATTCAGTCTGATCGAAAAACAGATTTCAGATTTCAGCCTTTCTGTCTCTCATACGCTCGTCGGATCGCTTCCTCTTCCCGATACAATTGGTAATACGGCTCAAAAAAGCTGACCACATTGTTTGGGTCCACCGGAGTTCCATCAATGACGTTTTGTGTAAGCTCGTTTCGTTGCCTGACAGCGCAGTGCTTTATCAATGCTCGGACTAGCAGAATCGTTCCAACCGCGATAACGATGATCCCACCAACCGTGCCTCCGGTGATGGCGAGAATCTTTGTGTTCGAATAGTACTGACGGATTCCGGTTGTGATGATGACCGGATCGGACTTGAGTTGGTCTATTGGAGGCAATTTCATGGACACTTGCAGTGTGTATCGCGTGTCTGAAATGGCACGTTAGTTTACGATGGTTATTCATTTGTAACACTTTTATAAATTGATGCACACAGCAACCAAATTGAAAATAATTTCCTGATGATTAAATAGGGTTATTACACAACTAAGCTATGCATCTACCGAGATAATTCGAAATATATTCGTGGAGCGACCTTTGCGTGAATGTCACTGATTAGTCAGAGTCATATCTTGCGATAATGCACACCCATTGCAAGAGGTTTGCAAATCGTTCTCATATACACGAAGCCAATACCGTGTCCATTATTCGCTGACTAAATGATTCAGAAATTCTTTTTCCCTTAACTTGCCCGTTATATGTTTGATCAATCAAAAGTTATTCTCGAGTTAAGGGGGCGACTGACAGTAAGAATTTCGACACTGAATACTCCATCCATTTTTTACGTGTTTATCGAAAGTATTTTTGTGTGATTAAAATAATATCATTGCTGTATATCCGCATACGAAGGTAGCCATGCACTGGCATCCGCAAGGTAAACGAAAAAGGGGACGGCCCAAGAAAAATTGGCGCAGAACGTTGGAACGCGAACTACATGCACAAGGATTCACGGTGCAGACGGCAACGGAAGCAGCGACAGACCGGAACTATTGGCGTGAAGTTGTCCTTGCCTCATGTGCCACCCGGCACGGAGAGGACTGACTGAATGAATGAATAAATCTATATCCGCATGCACGAATCAGGTCATTGTCTTCTTCTTATTCACAACGAAGTATACTATTGATGAAAAACAAATTTCTAGTGGACAATAAGCGACTTTTGACCAAATCGCTTAGCAGTCATCATGAGGAATTCGCCTGAAGTCTTTCTACGATATCTCAATTCACGTGGACTGATAATTTATTAATTGTTTTCAACAATAACACACAGATAAGATAAAACATTCGCATAGTGCTAAGGAAGCTTTTTCGGTAGATCGCCGAAGAATTTTTTAATAAAAACATTCTCGTTGGCATGTATCTCCATCACACAAACACCCCACGACCGGTTTCATTCTGTTTGCACTCGTCAGTTAGAGACAGTAAGATCAGGATTCGTCTGCGCTTGAAACGCTGGAGGAATGGTTAACAAGTTGCACTTGTATGCCACTGTTGGATAAGGCCGTTACGAACAAGCTGTTTAATCACATGTATTAAAACACATGATGATGAACCGAAATGCTTATGTACATGCATTTCAATCACACCTGCGCCCTACGACCGGTTTTTTCAGTTGAACTTATCCGGTAGTGTCAGTACGATGCATCGAAATGGTGAAAAATTAATAAAAGTGATAGGACGTTGTATGCAACAGCGTTGGAAAAGGTTCGCGCGATCGACCTGTTTAATCACAAGAGCCCACACGCCTGTAAATGGGTTTGAACAAAAATTAGTGTTTCCACAAAACAGTTGATTATTTTTTTCTTAATTGGACTAGAACTGCTGCGTGTGTTTCGCACTTGCATAACACATTATATGAACAATCTAAACGCTATTTATTTTTCAAACAAAACCCAGATGGCATTTAAACTATTTATTTCACTCATGCTAAACAAACTGCCAGGCAAAATAAATTATAGTTCACATAGATTAACAATAAAAATACATATAATCAGTCAGAGTTTTGTATAATCACGAGAGAGCAGTTAGCGCCCTATAGTCTTACTAGCGTTTACACCCGAAGAACGTTTGCAGCTATTTTTGTTTCCTTAGCACACTTGCGTTACGACATAAAGAGTAAGGAGCATTAGGATTGTCTTGTTCGGTGATCATACACAAATATGAAGGCGATTCAACTGCATCAAAGGATTGGTTCCTGACTCAGAATGAATTTAATGTATTGCGAGAGTGGTCGATCATATACAAGTAGAAAATTACTGTCCAAATGTCCCAAGTGATACGATTCTAACGAGAACCTGGTTTTGGTTATTGTACACTATTTGATCTTAAATTGGGATGACACAGCTATCGATAAACAACCTGAGTTCCTGGATTTGTGAAAGTCAACTTAATAGTGTACAATATGGCGATTGTCTGCTGGGCTTGCATGATCCTTCCAAAGAGCATTTCCCCTTGTTTTGAACTTTTACGTAAACTCAGTTCCGGATTAAACTGCCAGTTTCTGGAAGCTTTGTTAGCGAAAATATCTGTGGTTTCTTGAACCCGTACACGCCGCATGTCCAGATTTGTGGATATTTTTATAAAATTTGCCATACGGGGATTCTATGAGAAACAAGAAATTGGAGCGATCTGAACATTACATAAAAGTAAACAATTTTATTTTCAGTCCCCGAGAGATATTTTGTCGCTGGACTGCCAACATCACATGAGGTTCCTATGGTGTTGGAGATGCAACATTTTGGAAAATAATGCCGCAGGTTTTACTATTCAATGCGCAACCAGTTTCTTTAAAATTCGCTCCCTGTTTTGTTCATTGCATAGTTGCGACAATAGTTAAATGTAATCCATATGTTACTTACGCCGTAATCTGTAATTTGCTGTACCGCATTCATAGCAAACATTTCATTATATTTCAATAGTAGTTGCATTACTTCAAAAACTGTCATCCCGTTGTCATGGCGTAATGGATTTCTGCAAAGTATTTGCTATATTATGATGCTCACATCTCTAGGACATACACTCCACAACCGGTTTCTGGCTGTCTGCTGTCATCAGTTGGGGACAGTAAGCTTAGGTTCAGTGAGCGTTCAAACAGTAAGAATGTGAGCACTGTTATGTTTGGAACTATAAAAGCCATCTAAATCAGGAACAATAATGGCGACTTCTCTGATTCGCTTAACGAATATCACACGGACGCCTTTCATTAATCTACCGCATGTCGACATCCATTGCAGGAGCCAAACAACGCTGCAGGAGTGTCTGAAAACTCTCTAATCTGACGCAATGTACACTTCAGCGGCATGAGGCACGAGATATTCATGTATCTGCAATGTAACTCCTTAATCAATAACAACTGAGAAGTCAAAACGTTAGCAAATTCTACATATTGTGACACTTTGCGACTTATAGCTGCACTTGATTCGATGTTTATTGACAATGTCAGTTTCTGTTATTCTTCATTAAAAATCATAGTGGGTAACTAGTAACGCCGTGAGAAGTAATCAATTTGAAATTTCCTATTAACTTTCACGTTGGGACAATACGCATCTCCTAAGGTTATACAGTTATACATCGTCGTGAGAGAATGAATTTACTGATCGTGACGACGTCTGAATAAAGCTGCCATTTTTTGAAAATGTGCCTCGGTTTTCCGGATGATACACACCGGAGCACAAATTGAATACATATTACATATCAATTTGCGGGCCTATATGATTGTTTTAAACAGTAAAAGTTCAACGCAGTTATTCTACATCGTTAACAATATGTTCGCGGGATCTCTATCCATCGACAGAAAGGAGCACTCACTTTCCTCAACGCATTTCTGAATGGAAAAAAGATGTCACACTACCTTTGACAAACATCTTTCTATCATAGATACGGCTGATCCTAAAAATCACCTTTATAATTTCAATGTTCCGCAAAGCAAAGCGTTTGGAGTAGCGTGAACCTACTCAGTGGCCAATCAGTACGTGTGATACCATTTCTCAACGAATGAAATGAAATTGACAAATGCACGTTTCCTCAAACACTACTCACTGTCTTTCAAATTGTACAACCTGAGACAGGGCATGTCACAGGGAATAGTCTGTTCCACCCAGTGCACGTCATCCGAAGCTTGTATGGTTAAATTAAACTGATACGTGCATTGATAGCGGAGATGCGCATTTGCTGACCCGAGTTCTGTTGTGTTCTGTTTCATTGTGATTCGATTGATGTCCACCATTTTGTGAGACGACAAGCAGCACATGACAGAAACTGGATCGCCTTCAACCAGGTTGGCGGTGAACCTGGTGATTTCCGTTTCTGTGGAAGCAACAAACAGATTCAAGTTTTAATATTTATGGTAGGAAAAGTATTTGACTTTGCTATAACCATGTCATTGGAATATAGATTTGAAATTCTAGGTATACATAATATGAATCTATCCTCTCGCCGTAGATAAGGGAGAGAAATTGTTGGCCAATAGATGGTGAGATTATCGTGGTTAGATTCCATAGACACGTTAGGTTAAATCAGTGGAGTTTACTAACCTGCCTGGTGGGGTATTTCAAGTAAAAACATACAAGCACAGAATCAAAAATACCGGTTTGAATGTTGCCAAAGTTCAAAGTTGGATTAAATAAACCAAAGTAAGAGAAAAAGTATTAGGAAGATTGTTTCACATTCTCTATTGTGAAATAGTCAACTGACACAGTTGTATGAGGAGTTAACGTATGACATATTTAAAAAACCTCGACTAGCTTAGACTGCCGATTATAAAGACGGTCCCGAAACAAAATATCCTTTCAGTATTATGTTTTCCTAGCTTGTGCAGCATACTCTAGAACCGAGTTTAAATGAGTATTTATGAAGGGAGAGAACAAACCCAGGAATAAACGCCCAAGTATATACCGTAAGATATTTATCAGACGAGAGTCACGTTTCTGATAAACAGGTTCACATTGTTGACCTTTTTCTCAAATCACCACATATTAAACATCTGGGTACTTTATTTGTTTGTGCAATCTAGACTTTAAGTTTCGAGTTTCTAGGGGCCGATCAATAATATTTCAGAGTTTGTTTCGGCCGACTAATCGCGCAGTTCCTTCTGTTTGGTTATAGCAGCAAACAATAATCGTCACCATGTTTTATATCATTTGCGTGAAGAACCATCCTTCTGTCTATTTTGCTGTTGGTGAATTGTTCAATATAGATCATAACGGTATTTTTTCGAGCATCGATCCTAACGAAACACCGCTACTGACATCCAGTTGCTTAGACAATAGTCCATTAACACGAACTGTGACTTTCAGCTGTTAATGTAGTCTGGTATTCATTCATGTATACTTTCTCAACAACATCATATTTCTGCAGCTTGTTCGAAGGTAAATTGCGATGTCAAAAGCTCTCGGTAAAACGCGTAAAAAAGCACGCCTGCATCAAATCGATCGAAGTGGGCAGCGAGTGAAGAAGTGCGAGGCACGAAAAATTTGACCAACCGTAATTTTCGATGTGAAATCATATGGAATGATGACGGACGAGTTTTAGTGAGTGAATTGTGATCATGGTTAATGTTTCGAAGTTTCTTTGATTACTGAAAAACTCGCTCGATCCAATATGGCTGGTCTTCTAAACTGGAAGCTGTACATGCATTCAGATTTCACCCAATGTTGGTTGGTGCCTATTTCACAACTGAATATTGTGGGTGCACTTGCTGAAATGTGTGCCCGCTTGTCGCCAACCAACCCGGTAGCTACAGCCATGTGTACTCCTGTCCACCAAGAAATCCATTAGACAAGGTCCTAACCAGCATGACTGGGCACGCCACCCAGCTTTGTCTTGGCGAAGTCCTTTGCCATCAACCCCGTGGATGCTGGAAATTCTCAGCAGGGACTGAATTTTCGAAGCATCTTGTTCTTCGTTGTCAAACCTACGGATGCGCCCACATCTGCTCTACCAGCTTCGTGTTAAAACCATGCCAGACGGGCGATCTCTGCAAGCATCAAGTTTACCCCATGTGAGATGACTCCGGCAGCACGTTTACCTTATGTGAAACTTCACTCGGCTTAGTTTGGTCGGTTATTTATGTATTCTAATTCAGTGACTACCGAGTATCGACCCATGCAGATCAAGTGCCATAGCTAGCTTTGATCCTAAGTCCCAGGCTTTAATGACTTGGCACCGCTTGGCCCATTCGACTGTCAATTCCTGATCAGAAGTGTCCTATGACCAGACTTCTTGAAAGGGGGCCGTGTAACAACTCTTTTGCTTACTGGACGTAATAACATTGACCTTGATACATCTTCTGTTCATGGATGCTACGTGACTGCTCTTTCGTACCGTTGTACACGTTTCGGCTACCGCGATGAGAACATCATCGTGTACTGCAAACTCTGTTGATGATAGTCTAATTTCATTAACTGCACTAGTGTTTGATTCAAAACAAGCTGCTCTTTAATTTTCGCAATTGCAAAACGTTCCAGTTCTCCTGCACACTTGATTGTTACACGCATGAGTGGATTACATCAAAGAAAGATCTGATATCTAAGCATGCAAAAGTTTGAACAACAATATGCAGTGCGAGGCAGTCGTTAAGCCAGCTTACATCACACTCGACTTAGAGAGACGCATTTTCGGACATTTCCATCTGTATTCCTCGATAACTTTACTTAATAAATACACACAACCTGTCATAGACCATACAATGCTACCTTTGAATCATGTTTATGAAAAGACATCTTTCTACTCGAAAGGATTTGTCATAGGGTAACTAAAATGGTTACCAAAATGTATAATCTACACTTTGAGCAGCGATTGTCTAGACTCATATGAAGCACTCTCGAGTGCAGGCGCAGCCGAGATGACCCAATTCTGACTTATAAAATGACCCATACTGTGTCTCACACTCTCAAAAACCTATTCAAATTTGGTTCCAGTGTTCCGACACCAATGCAAATCTTACCCTTGCTGTCACATATTCAATTCAGTCCGTGTATGCTTTCTGTGGAACAGTTAACTCCCAGAAATTATGTCCTCAACGAATAACATTATTTTCAAACAAACTTTAGGAATTTGTGTTGAATAATATTGTACAGCAATTTGCTTCTTTTCACCATAAACGTTAAGGGTCGAAGCTTTGTAACCGCTTCCGAAAATAAGTTATACTTCGAATCCTAGCAAAAAATAGCCAACACATATGAACCTCGATGGATATTAAAGAGTTTCAGATTTTTAACCGATGCGAATATGAAGACTTACCGTCAAGGCTTCGCACCTCGAGTTCAGCTCGTAATTTGTTCTTCATGGTGGTGGCCTGGCACTCATATTTTCCTAAATGCTGCGCCTTGATATCAAGTATCACAATTTCTTCGACCAATTCTAACGATCTAGGTTTATTGCTGATTATCTCACCATGGCTATCAATGTATTGTCCGTTCCTGTATTGGTACATGAGAGTGGAGCGGGTAAGACCAAGTTAAGTTCGTGAATTCTATGGGTATATGATGCAATTATTGACTATTTGCTAGCGTTCGGTTAAAATATATCTCGCATTAAGAAGATAGAAACATTTAAGTAAAATCTCTCATTCGACTGTCCTAATTTTAAACCCTTCGTATTGTATGATAAACGAGAAATTACACGCTTTTATCCGATCGATATGAAAAATATTCTCCTACGCTAATTGGATCGGATAATGAATAATTATTATACCGATTAAATATAAAAAGCAAATTAAGTGAGTTTCATTTTATTAGGAGTGATAAATCGAATAATTTCAAACGATTCTCACTGATGTTCCAGTGTGGAAAACAGAGCGATCTAGTGCAAAATATTGATATTTTCATGCTTTTCAATGACGCATCTAATTAACCATCCTCCACTCTTTTGATACGACTAGTAATAAATGCATAAAACTTGACACTTGTCGTTTTCCGGTAAGTTTGATAATAGTTTAGGAGCTAAGTACAATAGTACAAGATAAGTAGCCGATAATTGTAATATACAATTAAATATAACACAATGTTTTACTGTAAACGTTTTTGGAATTACATTGCTCATACCTCAACCATTTCATATCAATTAGATTCGCCGTCGAACTTTTTCCACGAATCAAACATTGTAATTTCATAGGCCGGTTTCGTAAGATGTATACCAAGGGGGTTGAGTCTTTCCACAAGTTGGGGACCGGGATCCAGAGTTTGGGTAACGCTTGGATCAATAAAACCATACCATCATCATTGAGGTAGGGCATTTGAATGACCTCGAAAAGAATGTTTGCTTTGACAGTGCCGAAAGGATTGGTTGCCTCACACGTGTAAAGACCAGCATCTTCTAAATCCGTTTTCTGAAAGTTTGTTGAAAATTGAACCGAGGAACGAAAACAAGCACATTAAAAACAGTTCATTATACGGCGACCGAAATTTTGTTTTTCGGAATCGTATAAAGTGCACTTTGAGCGAGACCATCTCCATTGGATGTGAGTATCATTGTGTTTGGGTGTATTTTAGGTGACCTAATGTTCTTGACCTCCTTCGGAAGATGTCAACACAGGATTGACATTATAAACGCATAAGGGTTCCATGCTTCACAAATTTTCAAAGAACAAAGCTGTCCGATTCGGGATGAACAATCTTTCACGCAACGCTTCCAGTGAGAGCACTACTCGGTGGAACGATGTCAGTTGCATTTTGATGGATCACCCACTTGAACGCCTGTTTCATCGGCAAGAAGCTTGTGGTAGCAGATCTCATGGCTACTAGTTAATTATTCCACAATCTAGATCAAATGGACGGAGGTTCTTCGTTGCTGTCCGAGTTTGTTTTATATGGAACTCTCTGACCATACATATCAGTTGAACATCAAGCCTGAACATGTTCAATGTGGAACTTTGCAAGTATATGTTGGCAAAATCTAACTTCACACCTCAAAAACTAAGCTGGCTTTCCGTATTGACAAATCATCTTTGCAGATTTCAAGCATTGCCTATAATGGTAATCTGTGGCTACTGTAACGTATTTGCATTTTACACCATTAAAACGTTGAATTACTTTGAATCCATTTACAATTTTGTACACATGAACCAGCCAGCGTAGCCTGCGATGTTGTAGTAGGATGAACATACTTCGTAGATTAGATTTAGGAAGCACTTCACAATTCATTATTCATTCCATCCGCGATATGTACAATATACGGTGGATGTTTCGCAAAATGAAAGCAATCAGCTCTCGTTTCTATCTCGCATGGATGGTTCTGGTCTGACTACTGTACAGAGTAAACTTGCAGTTGCCCTAGACACGAGATTTCAATCAAGACAAAAGGACAGCAGCTTATCAATCTCCATATGGAATGAGAAGTTATCCGCAATGATTAGACCAAGATTTGTGAAATTATGTACTGGTTCAATTGAACAATTTTTTTCAGAAGTGATTATGAGAGGCGATACAGTC
The DNA here is from genome assembly GCA_013407085.1 of Atriophallophorus winterbourni. Taxonomy (NCBI): domain Eukaryota; kingdom Metazoa; phylum Platyhelminthes; class Trematoda; order Plagiorchiida; family Microphallidae; genus Atriophallophorus; species Atriophallophorus winterbourni. The sequence goes on along the minus strand of JACCGJ010000377.1, from coordinate 32,290 downwards.
CCTTAGCCAAAGACTGAGTTTTTGCTCACGCTTGTTTTCAGCCCAACGTCTTTGCATGCTGATGAAAACAATACGTAAGAGACTGAAGATGCTCATAAGACTGAATCATAATGACAGCATTGTCGGTAAGCTGCAAGTGACTCAATACTAACATATTACTATTAATGGCAATATCAAAACCACGATCAACGAACCCGATCCTAGTTGGGACGCTCATAGCTAAGTTTACCCAACCCTCTAAGGTCAGGATGCTATACTTGCTGACACCGTCATTTTAGCGTATGCGCGGCCTTGTAAATCTGATGGCATCACAGATTTGTAATGAATAATTTCCGGGGCACTATAATTTCGCATTTCCATCGAAGATATGAACCGCTTCGTAACAATCCCGGCTGCTGGATTATCAATTACCGAGGAGGAAAAAACATTGCAGAATGCATCACCATACTCAACAAGCAAACTCATTAATGTCTCGTTCGATATCAAACGTAGCCAGACCAATTGCTTCCTCAACGAATAACGGACGTGTTCGATTGTTATGGAAAATTTCAAATTTATAAAGAATGGTTATACTATAAGCTGATTGCATACGGTTGCACCAGTAACACTTTAACTTAGTGAAATCGAACGATTTAACTTTCGGCGATCACTCTATACTCATTTGAAAGCTGCATTACAGGAAATGTGATTGCATGTTTACGTGTTTCCTGTCTGAACGCTATGCGAAGGTCAAAATTGATGGCGAAGATTCTTCGGAGTTCGAGGATACTTTCGAAATCCTAAATAAGGAACTCACATTATGTATCTACAATATTTCTGTACAACTTGTAGGTGGAATCACGCTAAGATTGCTGAATGGATTATGAGTTTGTGTTTTGAGTTAACATGAATTATATAAGCAAGTAACGAGTTAAATAAGTCTCACTCGCTGTATGCCAAGATTTGTAGTAAAATCACGGAAACTAAATCTCTGTTTGACAAGGCTTAACCATCAAAAATTATTCACTGATAGACCCTTCGATTTTAGGCCTTCACGATTCCTCCATCATATAGATGTAAGTGCACAATGCGCGTCGTTGAATTATTAAATTTTGTTAAGAGAACCCTGATGATTATTATACAAAAGTGAATTCTATACTTTATAATAAACAATACTGCTTTTTTATTCAGAGAACTCAGAAAATTTCGTATATTTGTTTCAGTCGTTAATAGTGTAAACAGCGAGCGAAAAGGGATAAAATGCATGATGTTTAGAAATCACTTTGTTAAAATTGGCTTCTGAACGTTCATACTTTCAGCACTATTTACACGAGACTCGTTACTACCGATGGTAGTTGGAGCTTGTCAATTAGATACGAGTTTCCTTCTCATACATCGAAGAAATTGAGTGATACGTTCTGTCATTTCAGCCACAAACCATCTACCATTCATAAATCAGATGTATGCTTTTAGATCAAACAATATTTGGAATGATTAACTCAAATAATACTCAAATATATTATCAGCCCTTTACTAAAACTCGGAGCCCCATAATCTGATTTCGATCGACAGAATCAAATGGCATCTAAAACAACCCACCTTGAATTTCAAAGTTGATTGCTCCCGGAAATAACGATTCATCGTCGCGGATATAGGGGCATTGTTTTTCAGCCAGGTAACCATCGGTTCTGGCTCTCCGTTGACTTCACATGCAATCTCCGTTTCATGGGTTTCCGCGACTTTCATGTATTCGTACATTTTGCGAACGAATTTCGGTGTGCGACCGTAAACCTCAACGTAGGCATTCGCGATCTGCCAGCCGTTTATGTTAGTTAATTTGCACTGAAATACACCCGTAAAACCTTCGGGAAGATTCTGCAATTGCAGTGACTGAAATTTTGCCAAGTCAATCAGTTGATAGAAGATGAGGGAAAGATGAAGAGAAATTTGTGCGCAATCGGTTCTAGCAGTTTTGTATAACGCTTCACTTCTGATTCAGAAGCTTCGCCAGATCCATAGTGATAGTTAGGACAAGAAACCTGACGATGTAGCATTCTAACTATCACCATTCTTTTCATTTTTACGCTGAGCAGTCTATAGTTAAACTTGAGAGGGTTCAATCACGTTGCCATGACTTGCATAACATCGTCGATTTAGACAATATCGAATCGATAATTGGGGTATAAATATGTATGGCGAGCGCCTACACGCGGAAGCTTTTGAAATTGCTGAGGCCGGTTGACTTGCGGTCAATAAAGTGGATGGGGTAGAAATCTCGGCAATCAGTCGCTCAGAAGTGTTGTAAAAGTAAGTCGCTTATATTCACATCATACTCTATTGTTGATTCGAATTTTTGAAACATTATTTGACGTTAACCTCCGGAGGATGTGAGCAACACATTACTTTGGTCATCCATCGGCGTCTTGAGTGCTAGATCAGTAATTGCTATGTGATTCTATGTTTGAACACTGTGGTTCGTTGTACGAACTCTTCGCAACAGTGGCATTGGAGTGTAACTTTGATTAACCACATTACTTCTGAAATTTTAAAGATGTTGCTCACAGTGTCAAATGACCTTGGTCGTGTTGAACTGTATTAAATATATTTGCATTCTGATTCCAAATATATTCCAAAGATTGTGACCAGAAGACATATAATCTTGTTTCTAAATTTAAAAACGTCACAGCTTTGCCCAATGAAACTAAAGAATTTACCCAGGCTCTCATAGGAACCAGCTGTGAAACCATTGTATTTCGTTTAGCGCTTCCAGAAAAAGAGCATTGCAAGATTTTCGGTGATTTCAAATGCTCAAAGAAAAATGGATTCTTCAAGAAGCCAATATTTTCATCCACTATTTGGGAACTCTAAATGATTTACACAACGCCAGTCTTATCATTAGCAAAGTTTTACAAAATGAAGTTATAGACTACCCATTGGTATTATCTCTCCGAAACCCCAATTAAAATTTAACAAAACTTACTACTCACCCGGTTTGGCATCAAACTATAGGATTTTTGATAATTGTAGTTCAGGAATTCGCCGTTAAACAGCCATGTGATAAGCGAATTGCCGTTAGAATGACTCTCATCGCTGGAGCAGAACAAATAGCCAGTCTCGTGAAGCTTTATCACTGTAGCCTTCGGCTTGACCGAAAATCGCGGCAAGACTGGGAATAGAATTCAAAGTTTTGTTTCATTTAAACAAAAAGGCAGTACTCGGTCAAACAATTTATGTTACCAACAACATAATTCGCGTGATAAGAAGGTGTCTGCTAATAAGTCGAGTGATCCAACATAAAAAATTCACAATTCTTTGTAAAAATAGGAATAGGTGTTTAATGTTTGACGATAAACGTATCAAAATCTAATGGATAGTAGTATGGAACTTTGATCTATATCGATCAAGGATGTAGATCGCTGTCGCGCGAAGATGTCATGCTCCACATAGCACAGCAGGTCGATACGGTAGAAGCAATCTCTCCACCAACACTCTTAGCGATGAGCTGTACTTGCTAGATCAGTAGTATGTGCACGCTGTTGGCGTGATCTGTGTTCACACAGCCGCGAACAATATCCACTCAGTATTTGCTTGAGGCGTACGTGGATAATGCAAGTTTTACTGACATAAATTGAGTCGTGGTAATAAGAAATATTTCCGTGTATGTTGAACGGAAATGGACTAAATTTTATGTTTTGAATAATTGTTTTACAGAAGTGTGTGCATATCGGGATATTTTGAAGATAATCAGTTGAAGATTCTCAATTATTGGAACAATTGATTAGATCTGACGATATTTGTGAGTAAGCGCATGACTTCATGTTGAGTGAGTGGCAACAAGTCACACGGTGACATAAGGACAGAGTGTCCTCCTTTTCAAAGTTATATTTGAAAATCTCGTAAAGAATCCACTGAGCACATGAAATAAACCCGAACGATTTGTTTAACATTAACGACACGGCTGTACTTTATACCACTTTCCGCGATAGTATTTTCCCATTTACGTCATCTTGATCATTGAAATTAGCTCACAGATAGAAGAAAAGGAAGAAGACCAGAACCTAAACAGATGCATTTTATTTTTATTGAGAGAGATAGGTGCAAAACGTCGACCATAATTTTTCATATTGTATTCATTTTATGTCAATTTGGTAAATGCAATTTAGACCTTCAAAATTAAAAAGGTTTGTATCAACCCATTGTACACTTTCGCCTGTTCGTAACTTGGATTTCATGCGTAAACTGTAAGAATCGCTAACGCCTACAAAAACATACGATTTATCAATGCAACTGGTTTATTCACTGCCCTAACCTCTATTTTTCTAAGGCTTACCTCCGGTTGATTCAAGGAACCCTATATCGGGATCATTGTACGATCACCAAATGTGTGAAATTGTGTAGGACCAATGACTGGCACTATTGTCACAGTCTTTGCACTAAAATCTCATTAGCCATACGCGAATTATATTTAACCGCCCTTTTCATTCTTTGTATGATATTGCATCTAACATGTCCATGATATTCTTAATTCCACAGACGTAATATTAAATAGCTAAAATGGAATCATGCTTAATAATGTTCATTGGAAGCATGCTTCTCCCTCCCTGACGATAATATCTTGAAAGTGAAAAACGCCTGTTAATCCGTTTTACATGTGTAACGAATACTTGAGTTGAACTATGGTTACAAAAGGACATGACCTTGCTGCAACACGTATACCGCCGCGCTACAAAACTGGTGACCGGACTATGTAACAGAACATACAAGGAGAGGATTGCAACTCTAAACCTCTTTGACTTTTCGTACCGTCATCTCAGGGGTGACTTGATCCTGCTGTTCAACATTCTGCAAACAGTGGATCACCCACTTGAACACATGTTTCATCGGCAAGTAGCACGTGGTAGCAGAGCTCACGGATACAAGTTAATTATTCCACACTCCAGATCAAATTGTGGGAGTTTCTTCTTCGATGTCTGCGTTTGTTTGTATGTTCGTTTTATATGGAACTCTCTGCCCACACATATCATTTGCACAACATGCCTGAATATGTTCATGGCTGAACTTGACAAGTATAGGTTGACAAAACCCAACCTCGCACCTGAATACACGTGCTGACTTTCTATATTGATAAAACATTTGTTTCGGTTTTATATATTCCCTCTATTTCTAATTTGTGGTTACTGTTGAATATTTGCTTTTTGGACCATTAAAACTTTGAATTACTTTGAATTAGGCAATTGTAGCAATTGAATTCAAGGTCATGTGGCGGCGTTAGATTAATGTAACAATTGTTTACAAATATATTTTGTAGATCTGGCTGGTCGATTGATTAGAAAACAATGTGAGTCTCTTCCGAAAAAAAAACTTACTGCGTATTTCCACGTTGAACTCTACGGTTTCCCCTTCAACAAAATTCCCGGATTCTAAGTTACTTGAGCATTTACATCTGTAAATTCCTTTGTGAGCGTACGTAACGTTGTTGACGTATAATTCACTGCCACCTTGTTTAACTGCAACATTCTCAAGCACCTTGGAGAAAATTTAAACAGAAATATATTAGAAATTTTTATTGTTGCAAATAGATTTTGAAAATGGATTTTAAACTATGGATTACTGGGAGCTTATGGTGACGAGCTGCGCGAGTTTTTCCCTCTTGTGACGGACTCAAGAACCCGTGGCAATGCTCTAAAGCTTCAAAAGCGAAGGACACTACGCCTACCTCACGCTCTCAACAAGAATTGTTAACTTGTGGAATGCGCTTCCGGAAGAGGTTATCTCAGCGAGCTCTGAAAACCAATTCAAGCAACTTTTGGATAAAGCGCTGTTGCCGTAATCCACGGCCAGAAAGTGAAACAACACTGGACAGGATTTCTTCAACTGAGGTTCTCCTGGACTAGGTTGCTGATATAAAGAGATGCGGCTTACAAGGGCTTGACCCTCTGTCGTCTATCAAGAAGAAGAAGAAGAAGAAACACATAAAATGTAGAAAAATTAAAATTAAATGAATACCAAAAGCAAGAATTCCCAGGTCACATTACATTCTGATAGTTTTCGACAAATAATTGCTATTTAGTTGTGGTTTTTCCGCAACTAAGTCAACCAAAATCACCAATGAAACTTTCCATGTGAGTAAGTATGACAAATCCCGCTTAGTTAAGGCTCCATTATCTCAAACCAGTAAAGCGTTCGATAATCTGACGAAACTGGTGATACTATTGACTTCCGAATAATCTAATGCAGTGTTCCTCAAAGTGGTACATACTACGTACAGAAGGTGGCGTTGAACACATTATGTATTGTATCGGTCGTGTTTCTCACCATCATACACAGCCTCTCAGTTAAGCAAACTTGACAGAAGCTAGCGGTGTGTTTGATTGATTGAACACTTATTGATTGTGCAGATCCGTATATTTCATTGAAAACTTTGCATCCATGAAAAGTTTTTCTTGGCAAACGACACTTGCTACAGTACTCAACGGACTTGAAAGCTTTTCAGCCGCAGTTTGATTAAGAATGATACCAAGAGTTTATAAATGTAAACATGCCAGACTGTGAAGAATGAATTTGAATTAGAGCCTCTATTCAAAACAGTTGTACGCAGATTTTTTGTTGCAAAAAGAAATACCAGAAAGATATCCACATCAATTGGAATCAATTCAACTTAAATTTCTTGCTTTCTTGCTCACATGACTAAACGCGGGTTAAGAAAAATTTCCTGACTCCTTTCTAAGCAAAGAAATCACATGCCAATTGTGAAAAGGGGAGATTTGAAACTATTTCTAAGCAGCATCAATCCTAGCGTGAGTGTCTTGGTTTGCAAACACCAATGCCATTGTAGCGTTTCACATTTTCATACATTTTGTATCATTGTTTTACTAAACTGCAACCGCATAAATTTGAATACATACTTTTCCGTCCAACCGCGCGTCGTTCGTTCTGCCTCGTTGTGCTAGTCGACTGTTCTGTGCTGACTGTTCTAACGGAGTCGAGCTCCTTTTCAGCTGTCTCCGGACCTTTTCTCATCACTTGTTGTCCTTCTTGGATTTATTCGGAGCGGATTATTCTGTGTGTAGTGGAATATACTTCTTCACTGTCCGTGAGTTTTCATTGTCATATTTTGTTTATGTTTTATCGTGTTGTTTGTATTCTACATTGGTAATTTTTCCGCTACATAAATTGGTGAGCCCGATATTTGTATTTCCTTTCGCTCCTATATCAATTTTTTCATCATGGAATCTGACGTCCCTACCAACTCTCTCAACCTTAACGCTGTTGTTGTCCCTTTTCCTAATTTTGACGGTACTAATCCGCGTGCATGGTTTCGTCTGATGGAAAACACATTTCGGCTCAGAGGAAACAGGACACGATGTATCTGTATGCTTCGAATTCTCTCCCCACTGCGATTGTCGCAGAGGTTTTTGATGTAATTGATGTCATGCCTCCTGAAACCCCTTACGATCTACTCAAGGCCGCTGTTTTGAAGCGAACCACTATATCGGAAGAGGGCAGATTGCGTCAGCTTCTCTCAAGTGTTCAGCTGGGTGATCGCACTCCCTCGCAGCTTCTTCGCCATATGCGCGCATTGGTTGGGGACTCAAAGGTCGATGACTCTATCATTCGTCAATTATGGTTGAAATGTCTACCTGTAAGCATGGCGTCCATCCTAGCAGCCTCTGCCACCCGTTCCACGTTGGATGAGCTTGCTGATATAGCGGATAAAATCAACGAATATTACGGACATCATACCGTCCAGCAAGTTGAGACACCCAAGCCATTAATCCCCAATGAACCCTTAAAATCCACAGAAAGTCTGTCAGAACGACTATCCAGAATTGAACTCTCTATAGCAAATCTGACGCGTTATGCTGAAACCCGCACTCACTCCAATTCGAGACGACGCAGCAGTGCGCCACAACACCGCAGTACGTCACAACACCGCAGTGCGTCGCGACACCGCAATCAGATTTGTTATTTTCATCGACGTTTCGGTGACGATGCACGTAACTGTCGCCCCGGTTGCAAATACCCCAAGTCTGGCGCATTCTCTAAACAGGGAAACGCGAGCGCCAGCCAGTAGTGGCGACGACTGTCGCTGGCCAACCCGTTAGTCGCCTCCTGTATGTCACTGATCGGAATTCTCATCAGAATTTTCTCGTCGACACCGGTGCTGAGGTGAGCGTTCTACCTCGATCTGCAGAAAAACGCCACCTTCAAGCTACAGGAATTTGTCTCCAGGCGGCTAACCAAACGAAAATTGCCACGTATGGTCAGAAGTTTCTAAACCTAGACTTCGGACTCCGCCGGCAGTTCCCTTTTCTTTTTATTATTGCCGATGTCAAACAACCAATCCTTGGTGTTGATTTTCTTGCGCAGTTTGATTTAGTTGTTGATATTAAGCGACGCCAATTGCAAGATAAGATTACTTCACTTCACGTATCTTGTAAAACCGTTGCACTTAATTCTATCAACTTACGTGTGTGCCTTCCCGATTCTGATGAGTTCTCTTCCCTCGTCACGGATTTCCCTTCGCTGGTGCACCCCTCAACTGCAGCGACCAACCCCAAGCACCTGGTTCGACATCACATCGTCACCAAAGGACGACCAGTTTTTGCCAAGCCCCGTCGGCTCCCGCCAGACAAACTTCACGCAGCTAAAAACGAATTCCAACATATGGTAACCCTTGGCATAATTCGGCCATCCGATAGTCAATGGGCCTCGCCGCTGCATTTGGTTGCAAAGAAAAATGGCGACTGGAGACCTTGTGGTGACTATCGTGCACTCAACGCCATCACCATACCCGATCGGTACCCTATTTCACATATCCACGATTTTTCCCTGCATCTCCGTGGAAAGCAGTTTTACTCAAAATTGGATTTGGTACGGGCCTACCATCAGATACCAATGGCCGAGGAGGATATCGCCAAGACAGCTGTCATTACCCCATTTGGTCTCTTCGAATTTCTCCGAATGCCATTTGGACTTCGCAATGCAGCTCAGTCCTTCCAGCGATTTATGGACCAAATTTTTCGTGGATTAGATTTCGTTTTTGTATATATCGACGACGTCCTCATCGCCAGTACCACTGCAGAGGAGCACAAAAAACATTTACGCGTTGTTTTTGAACGTCTCGACAATTACGGAATCACTATTAATCCCGAAAAGTGTGTCTTTGGTCAAACCAGTGTCCAATTCCTTGGTCATCAAATCGACTCCCATGGTATTAGCCCGTTACCCGACAAAACCCAATCTGTCGTGGAATATCCTTTACCCCAATCCATCAAGAGCCTTCGTCGTTTTCTTGGTGTCATCAATTATTACGGTCGGTTCATCCCCAATTGTGCTCAATTGTTACAACCCTTAACTGATTTACTACGAGGAAATCCAAAGAAACTCGTGTTGACAGCTGAAGCGGAGGCCGCTTTTGTCGCCGTGAAGAAGGAGTTGTCAACAGTTACGTCCTTGAGCCACTTGGATACACAAACAGTGCCCGCCTTGTGCTCAAAACAGATGCTTCTTCTGTTGCAGTGGGTGCAGTTCTACAACAGTTGATCGGCTGCGATGCTCAACCACTTTCCTTCTTTTCGAAGAAGTTGCAACCAACGCAGACGAGGTACAGTACATTCGGCAGAGAACTTCTCGCTGTGTACTTGGCGATCAAACACTTCCGGCACTTTTTGGAAAGGACGTCAGTTTACCATCTATACTGATCACAAGCCCCTCGTTTATGCAGCTCGCACCTCTGCGGATCGTCACTCTCCTCGAGAAATCCGTCAGTTGGACTACATATTGCAGTTCACTGACGATATTCGCTTTATCGATGGTAGCAGTAATGTTGTTGCTGACGCATTCTCTCGCACGGATTTACACCAAGTCAATCGACCATCTGTGGACCTACAGGATCTTGCTCGGCATCAGGAAGCTGATCCTGAATTTTCCGTCATCACAAACAACCCTTCCCTTCGATTTTCATGTTTACCCCTCCTAAACTGTGACGCTCATATCCATTGTGACATTTCTACCGGCAAGCCGCGACCATTTGTTCCACAATCTCACCGCCGGATTATTTTTGATCACTTTCATGGATTATCCCATCCGAGCATACGCTCAACGGTACGTCTTATTACCGAACGTTTCGTATGGCACAACGTACGGAAAGATATCCGCCAATGGGCAAAACACTGTGTTACGTGTCAAAAGGGCAAGATTCATAAGCACACCCGTGCTGCCCTTGCCACATTCCCCCAACCTGACGCGCGTTTCAAACATGTGCACCTGGACATTGTAGGGTTACACCTACATTTTGACGTGTGTGGATCGATTCACGCGTTGGCCTGTTGCCACGCCTATGTGTGATATTTCATCAGAGACTGTTGCTCAGACGTTTGTTCATTCATGGATATCTATCTTTGGCGTTCCGGCTACTATCACCACAGACAGAGGATCTCAATTCACCTATGCATTGTTTCGGGATGTTAGCCGAATGATCGGATCAACACATATGTGTACGACGGCATACCACCCCGCGGCAAATGGATTAGTCGAACGGTTCCACCGTCAATTGAAAGCTTCCATCACCGCTTCCTCGTCCAGTGTGCATTGGTCTGAACGGCTACCCATCATTCTGTTGGCAATCAGGAACACGGTCAAGGAGGATGCCGGATGTTGTCCCTCGGAACTTGTTTTTGGTACCGCACTACGACTGCCTGGCGAGATGATTCTTGACTCCCGCCACACCGGTGAGCTCGATGTTTCCTCATACGCCGCGAGATTGAAGGAGCATTTCAAGTCTGTTCGTCCCGTCCCAACGCGCCCCAACAACCGTCCCGCCCAAGTTCATCCCGACCTCTCAACCTGCCCCTACGTTTTTGTTCGTGTCGACGCCGTGCGGAAGCCCCTACAGCCGCCCTACGACGGTCCCTTCAAAGTTTTGGTGCGCAAGCCGAAATATTTTGTCCTGGACAAAAACGGAACACGAGACTCCGTCAGCATCGACAGGTTAAAGCCAGCCTATATCGATTCCTCATACGGTCAACATTCTTCGAATGAATCTAATGTGGTATTCCCGTCAACCCCTCCGACCCAGCCAATGACCGAGGACCCTGATTCCCTCTCCCAACCAACCGACAATACTCAACCTACAGTTTCTCGCACGCGTTCTGGGCGCTGTGTCTCTTTCCCCGCCCGGTTAGCAGAGTTTATTCCCTGATTTTTCGATCGTTGGTCGATCCGACCAACGCTCTAGGGGGGGAGCTCTGTAGCGTTTCACATTTTCATACATTTTGTATCGTTGTTTTACTAAACTGCAACCGCATAAATTTGAATATACACTTTTCCGTCCAACCGCGCGTCGTTCGTTCTGCCTCGTTGTGCTAGTCGACTGTTCTGTGCTGACTGTTCTGTGTTGACTGTTCTAACGGAGTCGAGCTCCTTTTCAGCTGTCTCCGGACCTTTTCTCATCACTCGTTGTCCGTCTTGGATTTATTCGGAGCGGATTATTTTGTGTGTAGTGGAATATACTTCTTCACTGTCCGTGAGTTTTCATTGTCATATTTTGTTTATATTTTATCGTGTTATTTGTATTCTACATTGGTATTTTTCCGCTACACCATCTATATCATTAGATATTCTATACATATGATGCATTTTTTATTTCTAATGGGTCGGTGATTGGAATAAACTTAGAAAAACACTGCTCTAATGCTACTTATTTGATCGATATGATCAAATTAAAATTAGATTTAGATTAATCTGTTACATAGAGCAGCTAACTTTTCGTTACCGTGAGCCGAGATCGACATTGAGTTTGATCGGGTTCAAATGTTGTCACAAATGGGTCTTTGCTCGAATGAGATCTGTTGCTAGTGATATGTTGAAAAAACCAGCCCCAACAGGGTTCAACCCAACAATTATATCATATTCCACGATACCTCTACCAACCAGTCACACATGATTGCGCCAGACATTTAGTGAAAACATTTTTCTATGAACCAAACATTTTAAATCCTAATAATGACTCTATTCGTTAGATTCTGATCGACAAAAACACAAAAATCTGCTTACTTTAATATCTTCGAAATTTTCACGCGCATCTTTTCGCCACTCCCATCGAATGACAGGAAAAGGGTCATCTACGTAGATGCATTTCAGTGAAAGCAGTTCACCCTCGGCTAAAGAAACACCCGGCGCGGAACGATACAGTAAATATAACTGCGATTTCTTAAATGTGGTTGACGGTTCAAGCGTCAGTGTACGGTGAAACCATGTAGGACTTTGGTGATACGTGGAACTGTTGAGCACGCAATCAAAGGAAAGAGGAACGCTTCGTGGCAGCATTCCAATGTTGATAATGAACAGGTTTCCTGCAATTTACGTAGATAAAGACGCAATTTATTGATGTTTTTATTATAAAATGAAAAATATCGGGAGCTGTCGAATTCTCGTGTTAATTTATAGCAGTTTGCGAGATGAAAATATGAATATCTCGCTATTTAGTTGACAAAAATTCAGAACAAGCAATAGTTATTCCTACAAATGGGTATTTGGGTTATTCGAAGAATTCGGAGAAAATAAGTGCACGTTTCCAGAATAAAAATTTCTTAGCTCTGGTACAACGGTCCTCTCAATTGCCGTGAAACTCAAGCGTCAGTTTGAGTTCATTGAAACATACAAATCTTTATTTTCCGAAACTATTAGGTTAGAATAGAATTACACAATTGTGTTCAAGTCATTGAAAGCTATTCTTCGTTGCGCAGTTCTATTTAATTTTGGTATTCATCGAACAAACTAATTGTTTAAAATTGCAATAAATTGCCAATGAAAGTTTTGACCGAATAAATAAAACCGCTTTAAGGTGCCTAATGTTTTACCGAGCAACAATGAATCCTGTACTCGAACTTTTCTTTTGCTAACAGCAAACATTCTTCCTGAAAATGTATGCTATAAAGGAATACGCGTTCTATTTGCTATCGACACATAGTTTCATTAGCCAGAATGGCCGAAACGGGAAAGTATTGTACTTCGACGCATGGATTTGAGCTGTCAGGTAGAAGATCATCATCCGTTTGCAAACCAAAAAAAGAATCGTTCGACGGTTGACGCACTTGCTAAACTAACGGACCACGTATCCCGTCCTGTTGATTCGAAATCGAAAGTCATGCAAGTTTGCTGCCTTGAGTACACCAACGCTTTCAACATTGTTGTCAGGAGTTCGTTACTGAAAAACTTTCTGACTGTGGTGTCTTTCTGAACACACACTTCAATCGATTGGCTCCTACGCTAAAGGCCGTGTGCAACATACCATCATTAATGCTGAAGTCTCCCATTCCTTCACGAATCTAGGCGGCGTCCTGCATGGTGCAATTCTTTCTCCGTTCTTATTCTTTCTATACATTTCTGAACTTCCGTGTTTTAATTCCACTCACTCTCAAATACGCTGAAGATGTTGCCGTTGTTTTTGTCCGCTGAGCTGACCCTCTTGCACCAGAATCAACGATTGTCCGTGGTAATCCACATTCAGTCAATCGTTAAGAATCTCCAAAAATGTATATAAGTAATATTCTCGGACTTGGTTGATCAGTGACCTCGAACCCTGCTTCCATTAATTCCTTCGATTGCTTTCAATGGTTTCGAGTTCAGCAGAACCACTTGTTTAAAGTACCTTGGCATTATGTTATCACAAAGTTTCAAATGCACTGACTATGTGACTTCACAATTATTGAAGGTTTGCAGTCTATTTTTCTATCATTTTCACCTTCTTTAGCTGTTCATCCCAAATTATGTAGTTAGACATTGTTCTTCACTTTATCTTTGCATCTCCTTTAATTATTCCCCGGTTTTCTTGAAAAGGATTTCCTTTTGATCTAATGAGGCAATACGTTTTGATTGTTATTGTTAATCAAGAAAACGTCCCAAGTTGAGTGACGCGCAAAATCCCCGGGTATATCAGAACCCAACGAGGATTTGTCAACAAATGCAGTACTGTATTGAGGCGATTAAAATATAGTAAAAACATACCTCAATTATTGGGGTTAACCGGGTTAAAATCCGGGTCAATGTCAAAACAATATCGAGTACGTACCAAGTTACGTACACGAATCAAAATCAAAGCTAATTTCGAATGTCCCACGCGATTGAGATTACGACAAAATGTACGCAGCAAATCAAGGTCAAAATAAGCAAAATGGATCACAAAGCGATATGTTAATGACAGGGCACAAAAGCAGCGTGAAAAATGATATTGACGGAACAGAAACAAACAACATTAAGGTTATCGCTGAACTGCGATTTGCCTATGCCGAAGTGATGCGCGATCTAATTGTCGATCGACACTATTATTATTAATATGACACATTAATCAGAGTTAATTCTTCCGATAATACAGACCCACTGCATGAGGTCCTCATGGCTTGCAAATCGTTCTGATTTACGCGAAGCCAAGAATCTCCAAAAATGTATATAAGTAATATTCTCGGACTTGGTTGATCAGTGACCTCGAACCCTGCTTCCATTAATTCCTTCGATTGCTTTCAATGGTTTCGAGTTCAGCAGAACCACTTGTTTAAAGTACCTTGGCATTATGTTATCACAAAGTTTCAAATGCACTGACTATGTGACTTCACAATTATTGAAGGTTTGCAGTTTATTTTTCTATCATTTTCACCTTCTTTAGCTGTTCATCCCAAATTATGTAGTTAGACATTGTTCTTCACTTTATCTTTGCATCTCCTTTAATTATTCTCCGGTTTTCTTGAAAAGGATTTCCTTTTGATCTAATGAGGCAATACGTTTTGATTGTTATTGTTAATCAAGAAAACGTCCCAAGTTGAGTGACGCGCAAAATCCCCGGGTATATCAGAACCCAACGAGGATTTGTCAACAAATGCAGTACTGTATTGAGGCGATTAAAATATAGTAAAAACATACCTCAATTATTGGGGTTAACCGGGTTAAAATCCGGGTCAATGTCAAAACAATATCGAGTACGTACCAAGTTACGTACACGAATCAAAATCAAAGCTAATTTCGAATGTCCCACGCGATTGAGATTACGACAAAATGTACGCAGCAAATCAAGGTCAAAATAAGCAAAATGGATCACAAAGCGATATGTTAATGACAGGGCACAAAAGCAGCGTGAAAAATGATATTGACGGAACAGAAACAAACAACATTAAGGTTATCGCTGAACTGCGATTTGCCTATGCCGAAGTGATGCGCGATCTAATTGTCGATCGACACTATTATTATTAATATGACACATTAATCAGAGTTAATTCTTCCGATAATACAGACCCACTGCATGAGGTCCTCATGGCTTGCAAATCGTTCTGATTTACGCGAAGCCAGTATCTTGTCCCTTATTCTCAGACTGAAAATTCTTTCGTTTCTTACTTGTTCGCTATTTGGATGACCAATCAAAAGCTATTCTTGATATACGAAGGCCACTGACAGTGTGAATTTCGACATTGATTTCACACCCCAACAGTGTTTACATAACGTTTTCGAAAAAAGTATTGTTGTGTGGTTGAACCACTGTTGTTGCTGACAATTCTTGTACAAGAATAAAGCCATTTTCCTATTCTTCTTCAGATGAAATATATGTCAAATTGTGGATCTGATACCCTTTTAAACATTATCAACAACCTAGATCCATCGAAAAGTATATTGGTGACTTTACATTAAATTTCCGTTTTATGGGTTTCCACGACTTTTATGTATTTGTACATTTTGCGAACAAATTTCGGTGTGCGACCGCAAATCTAAAAGTAGGTATTCGCGATCTGCCAGCCGTTTATGTAAGTTATTTTGCACTGAAATACTCCGGTAAAACCTTCGGGAAGATTCTGCAATTGTAGTGACTGAAATTTTACCAAGTCAAACAGTTATTCGAAGATGAGTAAAAAATGGAGAGAAATTTGTGTGCAATCGGTCGGAGCAGTTTTGTGTAACGCTCCACTTCTTACTCAGAAGCTTCGTCAGACCCATAGTGATAGTCAGGAGTGGGAACATGACTAAGTAGCATTCTAAATATCACCATTTCTTCGATTTTAACACTGAGCAGTTTATAATTAATCTAGAGAGGGGTCATTCACGTCGGCATGACCAGGATTACTGTATTGGATACTGGTCACGATTTAAACAATATCGAAGTGTATGGTGGTCGCCTACACGCGGAGGCGGATGAAATTGCTGAGCAGGTTGAATTGCGGAGTGTGTATTGTGTTAACTGTTTCTTTGGAAACTCTTCTCAACAATTTTTATCCCAAAAATCATTGTCCTCCAATGTAGAAAGGTCTACAAGTCAGTCGATCTTAAAATTACGATAAATTTGCACCCACATCGCAGAGATCAATTGCGCAACAGTGAGTATTACTGTTATGACATATAGATTGATAATCTCTAGAATTTACTAATCGATAAAGTATCGATACTGATTGAAGACATTGTTCAAAGTCCAAACCAATTGGTCATTTGGGAAATTTTCACTGGTTAAGAGCAGCGTACAATTTGCAGCCAATCAATGGTTCCGGTTTTATTATTGGTTACGAGCAAGGTCCATTAACAGTGTGTGAGCAGCGCAACAATCTCACTTACCAATATCATCAGTCGGCATCGTCTGTTCATCGACGATGGGTAGTTTTGTTCCGTTAGGGTACTCCATGGTCCAATGCACACGAACCGGAGGGATTCCACTGTCGGTAAGGCATAATACTTTGAACCACATTAGATACGGCAATAGTCGATTGTGTATGCTGATGGGCGCAATTGTAGGATTTTCTAAAATGCAAATAGACGCACAACTTTCAGATTAATAGCGCGCGATTTAGGAAACTATTGCTTGATACGATTTCTGAGTATTGTTTAAATCTTATGCGTCATGTGTAAACAGTTTGGTGGCTTAAAACAGTGAGTTTATCATATGATGGCTGAGTCGTCGATGTTGCAGCAATGCCTGTCGTTGCGTTCTATCGATATATGCGTTGTTATTAACCCAACAGCCAGGAAAACAGAACAAGACCGGAATGGAACGTTGATCGGGAGTCCAACGTCCAAGCGCCCAGTGTGTGCGTTTGGACCGTGGACATGGTCTGTATTTATATTGCAACCACAGAGTGAACGTGTGAGGGTACACCATAATCGTGGGAAGGTGCATAGTGGGAACGACGGATGTTGGTTATCATGGGCGAGTCAGACAATTTGAATTTGAATGAATTAAATTTGGACTAATGCACGCAAGGTAGATTGTTTAAGACCGATTGATAATTCATTGCCATGAAAAAAATTAGAGTTAATCGGCTTGATTCCTTTTGGGTGACGAAATGTGACAGAAATCTTTGTCGGGCAAATGGTGTAAATCGTTTTAGCTCCGTCGCTGAGCCGATTACATTATGGTGTTTAATCATGTTCATCATCATGTAATGGAATCTAATCGAGGCTAGTGATAGATTTATTCATCGGAGTTGTGCGGATAGAAAGTTGAGGTTTACAACACTCACGGCGGCTTAAATGTGCACGATTAAACATACGTGAACTTGAAGAAGGCTCATTTAACACTGAGCGACAAAATAAGTGACTGGTCCTCAGAATGTTCTATTATTGCTGCTGACCCGTTTCACTAGATATCGACCACCGATGTACATCGCAAGTGTATGATTCTTGTATGCTCCTATTTGGGTGAACAATTTCTCCCGCAGCGACAGACAAAACTTGATCGAACGATGTCAGTTGTACGCTGACGGCGGAATCTACCATTATCAACCGAGAATAACATCAGCAGTTCCACAGCTTAAACATGGCGATTTAGATAGTGGCTCTAATTTGAGCGATCAAGAGCAAGTTTTTCCACACTCGCAGGGTCAATATCGGTAACTATCGTATCTCTGTTGCAAATGTCTTCGTACATCCAGGGTGGTCTGTTCAATGCTCAAATTTCTGATTTCAAATCACCGTAGATCTTTCGGAATACGACCATTTTCCATTCTTTATACATTACCCATTCAGCATAGGTGGCAATGTCGTAGTATTGTGAACATGTTCTGTAGACCAGCATTAGAAAGCCCTTAAGAATTCGTAATTTGTCCATCCATGATATGTTCAAAATATGGCGAACGGTTTTGACCTGGAAATCATTGAACTCTCTGTCGTGTCTCGCTTCTATGGTCCAGGTTTCACTGCTGTACAGTGAGCATTTAGTGAGTTCGTGCTGTATACCATCAGCTTTGTTTTTACAGTCAACTGGCGGTTGCTCCAGACATGAGATTTTAAACGGGACAAAGTAACAGCTGCTTTGCCAATCCGCTTATCCTTCTCCGTGTCTGCGAGATGTAATCTGCAATGGTTGAACCGAGATTTGTGAAATGATATCCTGGTTCAAGCTGATCGTGAGGTTGGGATGTCATACATTCTTTGAACAGGGACTTTGGTCTTGGTGATGCCGTTTGTTAAAACGAAGTCATTCGGTGTAAAACAGTTACATTTGAGACTGTTAGTGTACATCGAATGGACAATAATGATTTCAATTGCGGCAAAGAGCAGGTCATGAATTAGCACATCTCGTAACTTTGATTGTGCTTCCGAAAGATTCATTTTGAAAAGCTTGCCATCACACCACGTGCGTAGGTAATTACCTTCTGTACTTATCCCAGAAGCGTGATCAAACAGATTAGCAAAGAAAATGCCGACATCGTGAGAGAAAGAATACATCCTGGTTTGTCGTCGTCGGTGGTTTCGGCGCTTACTGCTCTTGTGTTGTGTCGTGGCTAATGCACTTCCTTCCCCCACAATGTTCCATGAAATTGTTAAATTTGATTATCAACAATTTCTTTTTCACGAAGCAATGTCAATTGTGAGACTAAATGAATTTCCTTCAAATCTTGAAGTTCTATTCCTGAATTGACTTGCCATTACGTAGGCAGCTGATAGCCACCATTTATATTCATTTCTGTTCAGTAAACGAATGTTACTACTCCATCAACGAAACTTTTCTAAAGACGTGCTTATCTTAAAAAATATTCCCACAAAATTCGAACACCTTAGAAATTGAGCTTACGGAATTTGTTCAAAGTGATGTGAATAGGTTTTCGTGTGTTTACTGAGAGAGGGAAAGAGTAAACAAAGCGGTTCACACAGAACTTGAGTGGAGAATTTAAAGGAATGCAGATTGTTCTGTTTCGCTGAAATCCACATCAGATAAAATTTGTTGACCCGATAACAATATGGCGTGACTTAGTCGCGTATCCATAGTTCGATTGATTTAGAAAAGGCGAATGATTTGGAGAGTTCTATTGAAATATACTTGATAGATTTAGTGACGCTTGGAACAGTGGGAAATGTACTGAAAATGTTATGCATGAAAGTCTCTGATAATTCGATTGATGTACCCGAACTTTAAATAACTGAGCTATAAAGGCGATCTTTATCAACCGATTAAATCGAAGAAAAAGACCACCAAAGGTTCAGTGAGCCTTTAAACAATGATATGTACCGAAGTCACTGATAATACGATTAGTACAGGTGAATTATTGATAAGTGATCTACACGGCAAACCTACGTCAACCGATCAACCCGAACAGAAATTAAACAATCGAGGGATTACAAGTGCATGCAGGGATGAATCCATTTGCCATGATCTCACCTTTCTATCTTGAGAAACTTACGATTGGTCCAGTGAATGCAATTTAATTATGAACCCTGTTCCTACTGATACCCTCGGTGTGATGAAGCTTCTGTGTCACAAACAAAACGTTGCCAAAACTCTGCTTCAAACGATTCCTTGTAAGATTTATTTTCAGGACTATGGATTCCAGATAGGTGACAAATATGTTTAAATAACATGATTTTTCTAAACTTCGTTTCAAACATTTCAGGGCTCATTCACATTAATCAGACTGGCACAACCTGATGACGATAAACAGCCAGAAACCGATTACGGGGTGTAAGTGCAAGGCATGTTGTTGGTCTCCTTCGGTCGATGTCGACCATGGATGTATATCAAAAGCGCATGCATTTTCATGTTCTACAGCTTTTTGAATGACTAAACAGTCCGATTCGGGAGGAACAATCTCTCCTGCAGCGATGGCAACGATAGTCAGAACTCGGTTGTATTGCATCGGTTGCACGCCGGCGGCGTGATCTGTGTTTAGCAGCCAAGAGCTGTATCTACTCCTCCCCAGCTTGCAGACGACGCTTTACATAATGCCTCAAAAGTGAGCGGTCAAGAGCAAGTTCTTCCCAACTCGCTGGGTCAATGTCAAGAGCTTTCATATCTCTTTTGCAAACGTATTTGTACCGCAAGTGCGATCTGCCCAATGGTCGCCTTCCTAATTGCAACTCACCATAGAGTAGATCTTTCGGAATACGACCATTTTCCATTCTATAGACATGACCAAGCCACCGCAGGCGGCGCTGACGTAATAGGGTGAACATGCTCGGTAGCATTTAAGTGCTCTTAAAACCTGGTCGGTTGATTAAGACTCACGCTGTGGATCGGTCGTCCAACGGTTGGCTGTGCCAATCTATTAAGTGTGGCATTCAATGTGGTCAGCGATAAGTCGCAATCTGTATGCAATTTTGACAAACTAGCGTATCCAGTGACAGTCTCTCGCCTTGGGACTTACCGCACAGAGCTCGGGGCGCCTTGTTACATTTTCTAGGTCGTCGGATCAGGGTAGTTTTCAGCACAGTTCAGTCGTATGCGGACACGCAGTGGTTCAGTCGATCAATCGATGTTGAATACTATAACACTATTTCAGGGTTCATTAAAACTAAGCGTGGCGTGTAAGTACAAGGAATGTTAGCACTCATAAAACCGATCATTTCAGTTGATTCGATTGATTGAAGTAGATGTTACGTGAGAATCTCTCATACACACATCGGTTTTGCTAGTCTGGCTAAATGTGTCTTTTTGGCGTCACTTTGTTTAAAACCGGTGTACTTTTTCAATATCAAAAACAGTTATGGTGTGAAAGTGCTTGGGCATATGCATACCCGGTACTTGCCATCAACATTTGTCAAGTTATCATAACAATATATTAAATTCAACGATAGGACAGCTTAGCAGTACATCTTGGAAAGATGGTGTAACATAGCAAGAACTGTGTCCTACTTAAAAACTGAATTTGATTAAAAGTAATTTATTGATACCCCACAATACGCAATAGATTTATAAATTTCTTGACGTTAGACGTCTCCCTCAATTTTCTTCGTCATTTTTACTGTAAAGCTGCAATGTTTCCTGCATTTCTTTTAAAGGGCATGGCGATTCATCTTAGTTTTTCCGCTGAAGACATATTGGAGAAACTAATAAGTAACAATACTCTTTAATTGTGCTCAACCTATGATACGTCTAACTCATTTAAAAAGGATCTGAAAAAATATCACTCTTCATCTATTACTCGATCGCCTAACGCGTTTGTGTAGAGGTCATGCTTTCTGTTGATCAGTTTACCCCCATAAACAAACAAACGTTACGTTCTTTTATGTTGAATGATAACGTGTTGCCCCAGTTTACTAAAAACCCTTAGTGCTACCGTTTTATACACACACACACCTGGAATCGAATTACCCAAACATATTTTTCCCATCGACATTTTCCCATTCCAATTCATACTTGAAATTACTTTTGCTCCTCCGTCGAACCACATGGACGCAATCATGAATGTTCAATTTGTTTAACTTTTATACCTATATCCGATGATATTCTACAGCTATTTGCATTTCGCACCATAAATCTTGAATGTTGAATCCATTTGGCTCAAGATATCCATGTCAAAGTAAGAAAAAATTAAAACAATCTTGTCCGTTGATATTTTACAAAGCGAACAAAATGTTTTCGCTTGTTGTTGTTGGCGGACTTCGGTCAACGTCGACCAAGGAAGCACTTCACAATTGTATGATGCGTTCATATTTCAGAGAATAAGAATGATTAAACAGTGCGGGGTGAATTATCCCAGAAACGCAGCGCTCACAACGAAAGGCAGTACCCTGCAGATTGAAGGCATATGCCGTTATCTTCATCGAGCAACAGAGAGCAGTATCCGAAATTTAAAAGTGCATCCAAGCAGGGTTTAGAAGCAAGTTCTTCCTAACCCATGAGAGCAATGGCAATAGCATTCTTATCTCTTTCCTTGTACCGCAATGGTCGATTTCCTACAATCCCCGAATGTATAAACTACTTTTTTTGAAAATTGAATGTCCGAATGACCGAAGTCCCACTTGGCGCTTATTTAAAATTGGATTCATTTCCCAGCAAGCTGTTATAAACTTACCCGGAAACGACAACACTCCAAAACGAACTACCGTCCAACGTTTTTCGCAGTCTTTGTATGATTTCTGTGAGATTCTGTACCATCTGGAATAGTATCATCACCACAGAACCCGATTTTGAGGCAACAGTTTTAGGATTTCATGCTTTTTATCCCTGTGTTGGCACCCGTTTGCTCAAAGTTATCAGTGTTTCCCATGTACAATGTACGGGCTTTTAAAACAATTCCGTTAAACACACATTTTATAACAACCCAACCTATTTGATAGATAAAATTATGTATACTTCCCCCCGCGGCCCACCTGGATCCTGTTTCCAATTGTCTGAGGATGCTTCGATGTGAGAAGAGAAACCCAAACCTGCATTAAACGACAGCTTACACAACACATTCAATTATTCCAAAACGCCGCAAAAATCGATGCCACTTGGGAGTCCATTGAGAGGACTCTCACTGATGGGCGAACGGAAACATGCGTGTTTCAAATCTCACTGAACCAAATCTTACTCTCACCTCCAGGTGACGGAAAACAGTTACAAACCAGGGATTTGAGCGCTACGATAAGTGTGTCTGACCATAAACAGTGTCGTTCCGAACCGATGACATCCGTGGCCCCTTTCAAACTCAGTCATTTCAACGATTGACGTGAATGCCTCTCGTGTCACGGAGGAATCGAGAGTTGAAAAGGCATCGAGGATTCACTTACTGGTTCTGATGAACTCAGTTGGATTCGAAACTGCTGTGCCAAGTTGATTTGTTGCTGTACACCAGTGCATCGCGCGGGCGGGAAGTGACATGATTTGCCAGTCTGGAATGTAGTTTATCGGAATGAGCGTCTGGCGAGATGTCGAACCATGATCGTCTACGGGTTCCTGCATTGTGGACATTGGACGACCGGTCAGGAACCATGTGAACCTGGAAATAAATTGAGACAACAGTGCGCATGCCTTTTGGATGATTCGATGGTTAACGTATGACTTCGTGTCCAGCGAGAACGTGCTTACTATAGATTATGACGTGTTTGATGGAAAAGCATGAAAATATTTACAAAATAATTAGCATTAATATAAAAAGCTCATTTGCATGTATCTCCATCATACACACACCCAACGACCGGTTTCGTGCTGTTTGCACTCATCAGATAGGGACAGTAGGATCAGGATCCGCATGTGCTTGAAACAGTGGAAACAGCACGAAACCGGTCGTGGGGTGTGTGTGTGTGTGATGGAGATGCATGCAAATGAGCTTTTTTATTCATGGTCATGGGTTTTAAACCCAGTCTACATTATTGGGGGCTCATGTGATTGAAGAGGTTGGTCGTACCAACCTTACCCAACAATAGCATTGATATCGTTTCAGATTTCTGATTAAGCAGGTGATATTTTCATAAATAACAAGACAGTCCAGTCCTATTTAGAAGATTATAAAATGCATCTTCTCTTATACACTAGCATCACCATTTCAATACATTTTTCGTCCCTCAAGTTCCAATTTCCATTAAAAAAGCGATTGCAATACATGCATCAAGTCCATAAATTCTTACAGTTTTAGGTCTCGACACTTCGTGAACCTAAGGCTTAAGCAATGCGTTACTGTACATCTCTAGTACATCTAGTGTACATCTAGTACATCTAGTACATCTCTAGTGTTTCAGAATTTTATGCTGCGCAATGCTTTGCACTACGACACAGACTGATTTAGAAGTAGTACTTTCTCCCAAAACGTTTATGGGATATGCCGTATTCACGGACGCAATAATGCTTTCTTGAATTCTAAATGATAAACAGTTTAAAAGTACTAACAGCTTTGACCGCATTTCAAATTTAAGATGCCGCTTTACAATATTTCCAAAAACGTCTGACGTAATTTCTAGGTCATATGCATTTGTAATCTGTGTGTCGACAAATCTATACCGAAAATGCTGCTAAGAGCAATGCCTATTCTTAATATATATATAGTATGTATATGTATGTATAAAAGCGCAAGCCTGATCCAGGCAAAGTGCCGCACAATCAGAGACTGCACGTGGGCTAAGATACTTCCAGGTTACTTAGGTCAAGATATATATATATATATATATATATATATATACACCTTTAATAGACCTTCTAAAGTTGGATCGTTTCCGTGATATAGCTATTACTATTTAATCGTAGTCTACACTTTCCAGCAGCATGAAACTGCAATTTCCATTCGATTTAACCGCCAATGTTTCCATATCGATCCGAACCGACTTTACCATGACAAATCATTTCTCTACCGTACCCAAGTCATATGAACCGATTCCAATGGTGATAGTGTATAGTGCATTCACAGTGAGTGCTTATCAAGAGTTTTCGAATAATATGCAGAACACCATCTTCCAGCAAAACAAAAGAGCAGTATGCGCCAAAACGATTCACGAAGGCAATCACGAGTGGTTGATAATTCGGGTTTCAGAAAGATTGCATTAAAACGGTTGGTGCGGTGACATTCTGAAAGCATGGACAACGTCAACCGACAAGGTCGGACAAGCGATCCCAACGTGTTAATGGCTCAAGGTGTTCAGAGTTGTTGTAAGGTGATATGCCAAAATATAAAACAAGCAAGTTTTCAATTCTTTGTCTCGCGCGTACTAAACGCGGCTGACCGATTGTCATTATCTTGTATCTTGAAAGAAAACGTGATCAGCGTTGGTCAGGTTGACCTCATTGATGTATCGGGGAGCAATCGACGAGTGTGGATTAAACTCTGAGGTGATGTAATGGAAAGTGTTTGTGACCGATCGGGGAATCATAATCATAAAAAAGAAAGTTTGTAATGAATCGATGAGAGTAGTTTATTGGCAACGTTTCGCTTCTGACACAGAAGCTTCGTCAGACCAAGGGTGTCAGTACGAACAGAGATCAAGCTTAAATTTCATTCACCTGACCAATCATAACCTGGTCAAGAACTGCACAGTCCATGGTGGGTTCTGCGCTCATTAAGAAGGACAGGCGCGTTCAATATCAACTGACGCACCACCACCCCTACGTGCCGTATAATCCCTTAATTGTTTTAGTCTTGGCCGGTGTGAATGACATCTGCTGACAGACTAGCTCGATTGCATAATCGGTGCGCACACTAGGGGTCACGCACGACAATGTTTATCCACTACAGGACCGGACGCCAGATTGTGGAGATATCAGCCCCATCAACTGCATTCTTACCAGCCTTTATTATCTCAACCGCCTCAGCGTGAAGTCGTTCCATGTATGATTTTATTCCCCGCCTTATCACTTCTACGTTATCAAGATCTACGCTGTGATCAGTGTCCATCAGCTAGGGTAGAATCCCGAGTCAGTGATTCATCCGAATCAGTGACTTGATTTAATTTTTTACGTACCTACAATAATATCGTGAAAAAATCACATTGCGCTGCTGACCAAGTTACTGACTTTTAACCGAACGCTTCCATTTTGAAATCCCGCTCGATGGTATATTAAGGGAAATCTGTTTAAATCAGATCACCGCCCTACCAAGGTGTAAACCGAGTACCAACAATATTTGGGAAAATATCTCTGCAGGTGTAGCACATCTATTGAATCGGTGAAATAATATTAAGTACTTCGACGAACGTAATGTGGATGAATAGATTAACGAATGCTGAAGTGCGTTCTAAAGCTGGTCTACGCAGCATGTTCACATTATATAGACAGCGCCGCCTACTCGGATTGGGCCATGTGTTCAGAATGGAAACTGGTCGTATTCCGAAAGATCTACTCTATGGTGTGTTACAATCAGGAAGTCAACCATTGGGCACTTGTGACACAATGCTTCGGAAAAGTTATATGAAATATCTTGTCATTGACGACGCGAGTTGGGAAGAACTTGCTCTTGATCGGTCACTTTGGAGGCATTGTGTGAAGCATCGTCTGCAAGCTGCAGAGGAGCAGATACCGCTCTTGGCTGCTGAACGTAGTTCACGCTGCCGGAGGAGGCTAACAACATTTCGACGAATTAGCATGATGACTCTTGCACAAAGATGAATGCGATGTGGGCCTACTCTAAAATATAAAGTTCTTACTACCGTTTTCCACCCACTGGATAACTTATTCCAACCTCGAACTGCTAGCAAAATCCGAGAACATTGTCTTATGCTAGATATTCCCAACTCCAAATCGAACCGCCGCAGGTATATTAATTTAGTGCTTCTGTGTTTCGTTGTAATTCACTGCCTGTCGTGTTGGTAAACTCCACTAAGTAAACTTTATGCAAATACAAACTTGACGATTTCATTCGAGGCAACCCTGATATTACAACCAGCTATTAGCAAGTTACCCAATCCATGATGACTGATCCATACTATTTATACTTGTAAATTTTTTTATAAAGTTAAATGCTGTTTCAACTAAAAATCTTGAATCGCAAGAACGTTATGGTTTCTAGCTGTTTGGCGTCATCAGGTGGATATAATAAATATAATAAAGTGGTAAACAAAGTTATACCCGATTATTTTGTAAACTCACTAAATTAGCATATTTTCAAGCGAAGTCTTGATGCCTTTCTGACCCTTAACCCGTGCATCGAAGAAAACAATGCATCTTGACACCAAGCATCTACATTTGTCATCCCACCAATCGAAACCAATTTCAGTCCTGTGGATATTTATCTGATTATTGAACTGCTCAGCAAGCAAACAATTTCTGTTTATGCTTATTATATTAGTCGTAGTTATCATATTATTCTGTGGTTATTGTAAAGCTATATGCTTTTTAGACCATTAAAATTAAATTGTACGGAACCTATATGGCACTGTTGAATAGGGATCTTACAAAGAAGCACGATGTTTAAATACAGAAACACAAAGTGATTACTGGCCAAGCGCTCGAGGCGATTATAAAAGACCAATGTATTGTGGTGCTCAGATCCCCATCCCTAACACACCACTACCAGTTTCTGACTGTTTGCTGTCATCGGGTGGAGACAGCAAGATTAGTTTCAGTGAGCCTTGAAACCGTGGTTAAGTGGTAAACAAAGTTATACATGAATGCCACTGTTACACAGTGTTTGTACAACGAACCACGATGTTCAAACACAGAATCACAAAGTGATTCTTGGTCTAGCACTCAAAGCGCTTAAGGATAACCAACGTAATGTGTTGCTGCTGTGCAATTGCAGAGGATGCGAGCATTAAACATAAGCAGTTTTGATAGAATCATTTCAATTCAACGGAATATGTCAGTGCCATTAGATAATTCCAAATTGGTGTGAATGTTTCTATGTTTGACACGGTTGAATATATTTATACGAGAATGAATTTCTACGGCAGCCTGAGGTCATTGCTTAGATTGATCTCATTGACGAATTTGTTGAAACATTCTAAGAAGTTGCAATGTTAAATCCTACAGCATTATTATCGCACTTATTCGGTTCATCATATTACCTATCATAACCGTTCTCCAACTGAGCATAGGAGAGACGATTTGCTGATGATCAACTGGATCTCCCTGGGGAAGTATGAAAAAGAGCCGTCGAAGTATTTCACACTGAAGGAATGTCAGAACCAAAGTAAACTCGTACCACAACGATCGTGAACACGGAATGTTCTTCCAGGAACAGGCATACGTTGTTCCCGACACTTGAAGTTGTCTCAGGGAGAAGCTCATGTCAACGGTTGATCTTCCCTTGCGGAAGCAACATTGAGATTCGGAGTAAATTCTATCAGCTAAAACTTGCAGCCGGATCTGTAGGACTTTAGCAAACAATTTGCATACAACAATCAGAATGGAGATTCCTCTGTAATTGTTGCAGTCGCCTCTATCTCCCCTATTCTTAAATAGTGTGATGATCTTTGTGCCTCGCAGTATAATGGTACATTCAGCATTTTTTTCAATGATATTGATTTGCATTTTGTTAAGAAAACAAACTGGTTTTGACTTACTTGGGCGTTGGAGAAGCATTCGCCGGGCAGTGTAAAATCAAATTTTCCCCAGGGGTGATGTAGGTTTGGGGAGCAGGTTGGCCGTGGAATGTGGGAGGGTAGATTGCTACAATGTAACTGGTGATTAGGTACTGAATGAATGCTTTGATGAGATTTATGTGGTATCGACCTCATTGAGAGAGGTCAAAATTTTTGTCAGATGTTTCAAAGCTTACAG
This sequence comes from Atriophallophorus winterbourni, assembly GCA_013407085.1. Lineage (NCBI taxonomy): Eukaryota > Metazoa > Platyhelminthes > Trematoda > Plagiorchiida > Microphallidae > Atriophallophorus > Atriophallophorus winterbourni. The sequence goes on along the minus strand of JACCGJ010000377.1, from coordinate 3,936 downwards.
AAACTACTCTTGTTATCTCACATACTGATGACGACAATCAGCCAGAAATAGATAATGTTGAGTAGGATTTCGGGATGTGAACTGATTAGTTGACTTGGATCAACCGTGCGGACCGTGGGGACCTCCAAACGCGCCAATCTGATTAGCAGTGACATTTAAGTATAAATTTGTTTATCACTTTACTACTGTTGCAGGGCTCACTGAACCTGAGCTTACTGTCGCCACCAGATAACGGCAAACAGCCAGAAGCCGGTAGTGATGTGTATGTGCGACGGGTGTGAGCAACGCATTTCTTCAGTCATCCATGGGCGCCTTGAGTGTTTGACAAGTAATCACCATGTGATTCTGTGTTTGAACACCGTGGTTCGTGTACGAACCCTATGTAACAGCGGCATGCAATTATAACTTTGTTTATAACTTTACCACTGTTTCAAGCTTCACTGAACCTTTGTATACATGATATGTAGCATAATCTTCGTGCGAATGAATAATAGATACCACTCACAGTTGTTGAATGAAGATCAAACCAAAAGCAGTCAAATGAGGAAGATGATTGAGTGCCGCTAATCGATATAAACGGTTTGGGAGAGATTTGAACCCCAGAATAAGTCTGTATCGTCATGTGGAGTTTGAGATAATCAAGCGCTCGCGATGAATGTTCGTAGTTGCGGAGGTTAAACAACTTTTAAGAATCAGCTAGTAGTGCAAACGCTATATCAGAATAATTTGGGCGAAAGAAAACTAGATACCTCAAAGTATCACGTCCGTTAGATGAATACATACATAGGGAACATTAGAAGATCAATAAGCCAATTTTAAAAGAGAAAACAAAAAAAGAAACGCCATCACTTACCATTCAATGAACAGAGAGTTGTCGTGAAAACGAAAAATAGCAGAGAACATAAGTTTTCGTGAAGGTAAGGCATGTCGTACTTTCAACAATTGAATGAGATAATTTCGTTCAGTTTGCTATGGAACTTTGCGTTCGAAATTTATTGTGTGTTGAACACAGTGTACCTGGGTTAACGACCAGTTCAGTTTTATCGCATTCGTTGTGTGTGTGTGTGTGAACAGCAAAATAACTCTGAATACTTCGATTTCATGATTGGATATCGCACCGAGTTTAATCGATTTGAAAAGTGTGTACCATAGGAAGCATTGAGAACTATTTCCCCGTGTGACTGTTTTGAGGTCGAGTTTAATTGAGTGATTGTAAATATTTAGTCAATTCGATCTTGTGAACAGTGTGTTTGAAGTTAGTGGTGATAAAATTAATTTAGGCGAGCCTCACAAAAGTAAACTGACTGTCAATATATATATATATGTAAGGCTCACATCCTCATCCCTTACACACCATAACTGGCTTCTGGCTGTTTGCCGTCGTCAGTTCGCGAAAGTAATATCAAGTTTAGTGAACCTTGAAACAGTGTTTAAATTGTAAACACAGTTATACATGTATGCGGGTTGTGGGATTCAATGGAATGGGATGTGAGCACTACGATATATCGGTCTTTTATAGAGGCGCTTGGCCAGGAATCACTTTGTGATTCTCTATTTCAACATCGTTGTTCTTTGTAAGAACTCTGTTCAACAGTGGCATGCTGAAGGCGTCACACCACCAGTAATTTACTATCTTTCACAAAACGAAACAGCAATTATATATAATAAGTTGCTAAAACTTCCCATCCGCAACAGTGACTTGATGTTATTTTTATCTATGCCAAGCCATGCAACGAAAAATATGTGAACTAGGGATGAAAGCGCCAGGACATGTCGCGAAATCCAGCGATACTCAACTACGGAAAGATTGACGTTCTTAAAATCAATTGCATATCTCTCCTGCTAAATAAACCCATTTGAACGTAATCTGCATTCTTCAGAAGTTATCAAACTGGGGATTAAGTGACTGAAGATTAATTGACGAGGGATGAAGTGACTTGGTGATTAAGTGTCTGGCGATTAACTGACAGTAAACCATACGGAACACCTGATTAAGGTTTTTGATATGTGATTCAGAGAATTTCGTTATATATGAACGAACACACACGTGTAGACAGTGAGCATCCCGTAAAGTGAACATTTTATTCTCAGGCGCATGTGGATCCTGAACTTACTGGGCATAAATGATGAGTGAAAACAACAAGAAGCCGATTTTGGTGTGTGTGTAATGAAAATGCATGCAAATGCCGGTATTTTATTCATTAATTTGGACGGAATTCAAAGTAAAATGGTAATGCTTTCAAGATTCCAGGTATATGGTTGTAAAAGCAATTAACATTCAACAACCACAAAGTCAAAGTATAGGTATATATGGGAGATCAGATCCAGACTTCGGCATCGCTAGACGTGTGGCGTATTTTCAAAACCATGAACAAGCATAAATATAAGCGGTCCAGAAGTAAAATATCTTTCCGGAGCCATGGTGTCCAGGCTTGAGCAGCATAATCTATAACCGGGTGTACATAATGGTTCATCATGAGAGGAAAATAACCCGGAGCAAAACATCCAAATATCCTAATATGCTTCTCCTACAACTTACTTTTACTACCGGTATTCAGTAAATTTGCCTGATTAATCAAATTCGGCAAGCTTAAAGAAGTGTTAAAGTGCAGAAAATGCTTTGTACAGTGGAACCCGGGTACAACGAATCGCAGGGGTGGAGAGTAAAATGTTCGTTATAAGCGGAGTTCGTTGTAAGTAAAACGCATTGCCAGACATGTGATTTTGCCGCCGCTTTTCTGTACACGTGTAAACAATAAAGAAGTGAAGAATGTCTTACCTTTGTATGTTTCTGCATGCGTGTAATCCATTTGATGAATAGATGATGCCACAGCACACAGATCACAACATTAAATCCAAGTTCATGCTAATAATAGTACATTTATTCTAAAACGAAGTAGTAAAAACATCTTGCACACACACACTGACAGTCCAATCTCACGTTTCATGACGGAGCTGGCGATACTCTTTTGTTTAAGTTTTGACTTCGCCACCGCCTCGATCTCTCTTTCGACGTCTCTTCCTTCTATCCCAAAAATCTCCTGCAGAGATCAAGAGCACTCCTGGCATCTTTCACAGACGAAGCTACGACTCCTGAGTCACTGTCTTCGTCCGACAATGGCACTGCGGCTGTACCAGTCACAGAGTATTCACGTGATTTTCTTGTGCGTGCGTGCGAGTCAGTTAGCACACTCTAGGCTAGGCTGCCTGTGTCTCGCCAAGCTGTGTCAGTTCTATTCTTAGCGCACTGCAGGCAACTCTTGGCAGCGCGTTGTGTGTTGAAGGCAAGACAAAGCGAGTGCATTGTATGTATGAACTTTATTGAACAAACATAGCTGTCGGGAAGGTGTACAGTGTTCGTAAATGGCGAGATTCGTAACGAACAGATTCGTTGTACGAATGTTTTAAATAGGCTTACAAAGAAGGAATTTATTTGGGAAATCATGGTGTGTTCATTCAACCCAATAATTCGTTGAAAACGAGTTCGTTGTAGGTGGGTTCCACTGTACATGAAGACGCTGATTATGAGTGTTATTAGAACGAGTCACGGTCTCCAATTACAGAATAAGAAGTGTGTCACATGCTCAAGTGTCGAAACGCAGAAAATGACCAATGTAGGAAACAAAGATCCTCATTTACATGCATTTAAATCACACGCCCCACGACCGGTTTCGTATTGCTTGCACTCATCAAGTGCAGACAGTTCCAGTAGGATCCGTATGCCTTGAAACAATAGAGAAAACGTAAACAAAGCTTGAACTTAAAAGCTCATTTGTATGCATCTTCATCACATACACCCAACTACCGGTTTCGTACTGCTTGCACTCATCAAGTGGAGACAGTTCGAATAGAATCCGTCTGCCATGAAACAGTAGTCAAATCGCAAACAAAGCTTGAACTTAAAAGCTCATTTGCATGCATCTCCATCACACACAC
>JACCGJ010000376.1:0-33273 GCA_013407085.1 Atriophallophorus winterbourni | reverse complement strand
CCATGTTAATCCTTTTCTTGTATAGAAGGAGACTTTCAGCCGACTTAGAAAGCATCAGGGCCACTCCCTGCGTGTGTTCGGCATCTTCCTGCTCGTGGCTCAAGTACAACAATAATTCACCCGAAGTCAGTCGCATCTGCCCGGAACCAATCCATCTTTAACCGCTGATTCCTAAACCGATGAGGTTATACTTCCTCATCTCTGTGGCACCTAGCATTGTCCTTTCATTTGCATATATGTTCCAGACGTTCCACTTGCCGATGTTATATTTAATCTGGGTGGAGATGATGGTCATCGGACTGGCGGCTTCCAGATGATTCTAGTTTTTACCGTCCAACGTTATATGCCTTCAGCTGGGGGCCATCTTCTCTTAGATTCGTGCTGTCTCTTAGTATTCTTGCAGGCGTTTCTGTAGCTAGAAGAATTTTCACAAGATGGGGTAGCTAGCCATACACTCAACCTCCCTCCTTTTGCAGACAGGATTAGGACCGTCCTTAGAGGAGTTAGTTCCGTCACACAAATTGCTAATAATATATCGACACTTTCCCTGTAAAACTCCTCAAGTGAATCCTAATTTTTGTATTTATATTTGACTTTAACTCGACAAATCGAAATTTGATTTACCACTGGTTTTCAATGTTATTCGGTTTTTCAAGGAATTGGCTGAGGTGAAACAGATCATCCAGGAGCTGCGGTTGTTTGGATGGGAAACGTTGCCACAGCGATTGTTAATGGAATGTCAAAGAGCGCATGATATTGTGGTAAGTATTTGAGGAAAAATGGACATTTTTATTGGCGCAATACATAATTCATAAATTTAAGATTCATCGAGGTCGATCAATGCCAACATTCCGGGTGAAATGATTCATTCGAAAATGATCTAATTTCTAGTTCTAAATTAATGTTCAATAAAACGATACATAACTGAGAAAAAAGCACATCACATCATATTTATTATCCTTAATTTTTCATTAAAAAACCTAGGCATATGGGATGACAGACTAATACATGTTGAACTTTCCAGATGGTTTGACCGAGGGTGAATTATGGGTTAAATATTAATGTGATCGACAGAGAACAGATAAGAAGTATCTTTGATAAAAATAGTAGTGTTAATTGAAAGAAGTAGTCTCAAAACAGCTTCAAGGAAATCTAAACAAGGGATAGTAAATTGTTAAATTGTTTCAAAACATCATCTGCAGATCGAAGTCAGTTTTTCTAAAGAATTATAGTGCAAGTGTACATTCGTCGGATGACGTAGTGTGGAATCAGTTCAGACCGAACGAATTTTAAAAAAATGATGTGGAAATGTAAAGAACAAATGCTGACGTGCTGTAGTTTATATACGGTAGCTTGACACATTACTCTCTGCTGAGGTCGGTGAATTCAATTTATTTTGTGGAATATTACCAAAGGATGAGTAACACCAGTGGGCACACAGATTATCGAAGACAAGTTCGACATAGTTTTCAGAATTTAAAAACAAGCGTATTGTATCGGACTATGCTGCGTTTCCATTTAACGAACCTGGTAGCGTTTTTCTAAGTAGCATTTCTATGTAGGGTACAACCAATGGTTGTGTCATCGAAGTTGTAATGACTGGAAGACGATACTAACTACTGAAGAACAGATACGTGTGTCAGAGAGAGAATTTTTTGAAGAGATTCAAACTTTGGGGGTAGAGAACACAGTTTAATAAATTTCACGTACTGAGAACTCAAGATTCAAGAATTGCGTGATCTTGCGATATCAGTACGTGAAATTTAATAAACGGTGTTCTCTGAACACAAAGATTGAAGTCCTTTAAAAATTCTCTTCCTAAAAGATCCACATATCCTGTGATTTGCCATGGTGATTGTTTTGTGAAGGTATACGATTTATGCAAGATCAGCAGAGAAACAGTGGAGAAAACAGAATTTTTCAGTTAATGAACTACTTATGTCTTGTAAGATGACGTAAAGGAAAAAAATAACGTCAACTATAGAACGCTGTTTTATTGGAGTTAATTTGTTGCCATCTTTGTCATAATGTATCTGCAGACAATTTTGTCCTATGCACATCAATGCTGTCTCTGAGTACCCATTTTCATCAACTTGAATGAGCAGAGAATACATTTCCCTATTAAATTTCGTTCCATCAACAAGCACGTCCATTTTATTTCCCTGATTTCAGGATCGAATTACGGAAGAACGTGATGAAGCTTGGCACGAACATTCGGCAGCAAGAAATATAGCGAACGAGGCATTAAAGGAGGTGAAAGTTTTGCAACGAGCGTTGGAAGACCACAAAAAACTCACGGAGAAGCTAGCGGTAAGATCTCAGAACTCAGAATGTTTTATGGTAGATAAAGCAGCAAGCTTAACAATAACCATAGGATGACAGGTATATGGAGTAAAATTACAAAATCTCTCAAAAATCAATAGGGACAGTCACATACCGCATGGTTCGTCATACACTCATCCAGTTTCAAAGCGAAAATCGCAACAGATTCTTTGTGTGTGACGTTTTCAGGCAAAATGTTCCAAGTGAAACAAATTCTTACCGAGAAAAATTTCGACGAATATTCAATCGAGAATGCGGAATGCTCAAAGCCTTTGGATGTTTTCGTGTTCGAGTAAGGCCATTGGGCTTGAGCAAGTGTTTAAGGGGATGGTTCTCAGTATGTATGATTTTGAATGACAACAAGAAGTCACTCCGTATCTGTCGTTGGGTAAAATCATGTAGATTTAGTTTGAACATTCTCTCTTTGAAAGGCAAATTTCTGTAACGGGGCACCAACGTTGTCGCACCATTGTAAATCATGTCAAGTGTTTCGATATCCTTCCTCATCCATGGTGCCCGGGCTTGGGTGGAATATTCCATAAATGGATGTACATATGTATTAACTAACCGGGATAAATTTTCTGGTGTGAAAATCCTGAAAATCCGTTTTAGAAGACTCAAGATACGGTAGGCTCTGTTTTACACTGTCAGGCAATGATGTGCAGGCTTAAGGTTAAACGACACCCAGATACCGAGATCTTTTTCTGCGGTGGTCCAGACGAGATCTTGCGTGCCAAGCTAATACGTGTGGTGCAGCGATTTTCCAAGCCGCAGCATTTTACATTTCGCAGGGTTAAATGGTAACTCATTTGACTGTCACCAACGAAATAAGGTTCACAGATCGCGTCGTAATGCTAATTTTGGATTTTGGTTGTGCGTAACGTAACTGGTTATGCAGATGACATATGCTCATTCATCATAACTCAGGAATGTGAATCTTACTAGTAATCGCGTATCGTCTTAGCAAACATTGATCACAGTCTGTTCCTGTTTTTTAGCACTCATCAACTACGACCAGTAACTTTATTTTGTTGGTCTATTAATGACCAATTGCCTATTAGTGACCAGATCATGGCATTGTTTGAAACTTTTGCACATTTTAAGTCTTCACTTAAACTACTGTATTCCCCTAATGATGGCTAACTAGTAAAAACTAGTAGTAGTGTTTATGTGCAGGTAAATATGAGCTTGTTTTGCATTTTGCAAAACTAGAGTGATTAGGTTCTGCTGCGATGTAGTAGTTTGAGATTTCGATTGTAATTTGTGTATACCCGTGTATAATGGGCAGCATGGTTAAGCACATATTCGGAATTCGCAAACTGTTGGATTCAAATCCAGACCGTTCAAATTAAAGCCAAAAATGTGAGGAGATAGCTTTGGGTCAACCGACGACAAACCGCATATCCTACAACATTGAAATCGCTCCTCAAAATTGCATGCCCAATTGTCGATGGCGACCGAATTGATCCCTGAGACCAACCTTTCTTGATTGCTTAAACCCTTGAGTTCCTGGAGGAACATAGGGCCTCGGCAACTTGTCTGCAGTTTGGTCTGTCCATAGCAGCCAGTTTGACAACGTTCCAGTTAAGTCCACACTTGCGGATTTCCTCTTCACACGAGCGCTTACAAGATAGCCTTGGGCGTCCGAACAGGCTCTTCCCGATTGGGTTCCATACCAAAGCATGACGCGTGATGTCATCATAGGGTTTCAGCAAAGTGTGCCCAACCTATCCAACGCTAATCGTGTTCACCCACGAACCATCAAAACACAAGATTGAGTCAATTGGTCAAATGTGTTTATTACACAGAGGAAAAAGAACATGCTCTTGATCGCTCACTTTGGAGGCACTGTGTAAAGCGTCACACCCAAACTCGTGAAGAGCAATTACAGCTCTTGGACGCTGAACGCAGATCATGCTGCGGCGTATAACTGACGCTGATCGACCGAGTAATGTTTATCACTGTGAGCGCTGAGGGAAAGATTGTTACTGTTGAATCGGAATATTTTGTTATTATAAAATCTGCGGATCATGGAACCATCATGCTCTTGTGATGTACATCCATGGTCCTTATCGACCAAATTAGACTAACAACACAGATGACAAAGATAAGACCACACGCCTGCCTTTTACAGGTAAATCACAACGCAAACCTCAACATTTCCGTCTCCACGACGACATCGTGTCAACCGACTCAATACTAGCCTTCATCATGCTGTGCTCGTTTGACCGAAACTGACAAATTGCATTTCATTCCATGGCGGTTGACTTTTTCCATTTGTTCATGCTCGAACAGTTTTAATTTCAATTCGTCCTTAACCAGATTATGTGTTTGCGATTGCTGTCCTCATTGGCGCATAACGCTCATGTGCCGTGTCGAAGGGTGGTTTTCTCCAAATCACACAAAAACTCGTGATTAACACTGGTCGCTATGATAATATCACATGTGGCACCTTTGCCCCACAATTCTTTCATTATAAATTGAATTCCTTCATCAACTAAGCATATTCGCACGAGCTTATGGATATTGCACACATGTATTTGCTGAACTGGTTACGGCCGTTATTGTAGCCGCATCGTACGAGCGTATCAAGCAACGTTTAGCATATTCCATTCTCAATTCCGCATCCATTTCGTCAAACTCTTGAGAAATTGTGTACAAACGTTAAACTTGGAGACGCTGTCGAATAAGGCAACGGCCTGATTACTCTAATTACTAAACGCATATCGTACAACAATACACCCCGGTTTATGGTTACGATAAAATTCTTTTGTGAATAATACCACTTGTGTTGTCGTCAAAACTGAAAGATAAAAATACAAATTCCTTCGCTTTTCCTCACGACATTTCTCGTTGCAGAAACGCGAACAAGAGGTCAAGGAAACATACACGGAAGCGTTGAAACGTTTAAACGACGAATGGCAAGAAAAAGTCCTTCTCCGACACAACCGTGACAAACGTCGCCAACAGCACATGGCCTTCATGCTGGCGGAGCAGAAGGAAATGCTCGATGGGGACTTGGCTGACAGCGATCTACATGATGTGGTGAGCCACATAAAATAGACATCTGACCTACTTTCGTGGTGCATTCATTCCACTGAAATCTTGCTGCATCTTTTCAGGTTTTCCGCGCCAACTTGGTCTATCGATATCCGGAGTTAAACGAGTGCACGGATAGCGTTACGGTGAGTTCTACATCCAGTCGAAAGCTCAGAGAAATAACACCGGTATTGGGTAAATGTATTCACAAAGAGAATGAGTGGTGTGCCACAATTCGAAGTGCGATTTATTCGCTTTGGTAGGATCTAAATTTGGGATGATTTTATAAGAGATTTGATGTGAGAAATATTATTATTGTGAAATATACATAGTTGAATAAACTCACAAAAGAATAAAAAGATTATATGGAATTTTTACTGTTAGTTTTAAATGGAAAGGGTGAAATTTGGACATGTCATTAATAATTTGCATAAAAAGGCCGTATTTCGGTATTGCTGAAAATTAGTCTACACGAATAAAGTCATTCTCTTATTCTTCTTCTTCGCCTCCGAACGAACTCACAATAGTAGCTGTCCCCTAAAGAACGATGGTGACTTTGTTCTGCAGAACGATTCGATGGTTGGTCTGTGAGTTTCAGACTTTGGATCCATCTTTGCGTGTGTGTATGCGCATCTAATTGGTTGCGGCAACATGTAGCGGCCCTTAACTTCTCGCGTGAGCACACTTAGCGTTAGTGGCTTATTTGAAAATGATCCAAAAGACTGATTCACTGGACAGGTTCATTTGTACTTTTGATATAATCCCACGACCCAGTGATATCTTTCTAATCACAGAATCGAGTATGAGAAGTGCACAATTTTTGAACTATCGGATCCCTGCAATACATTACACAGGGTAGCGAATAGGTCGAGCTTATGGTTTGGATGTTAACCAACGATCTTTCTCATGTAACATGAAACTAGATGGTGTGCATCAAAGGTGAGGAATTGCTTTGTGTCACACAGGATGTGGTAAAACAGCCTAATTGGGCACCATAAATTAAGATCTCGTTAATTTTTGCGATGCTGCATAATGATGAAACATTTAAGTTCTTCGGTTGATCTGGCTACTTTACCAATATTGGGTTATCTTCGAGTTCAATGTATATTTGACAAGCGAAGAATATAACTAAGAAAGGATGTTAGAATATGAATAATGAGAAAAAAATTTCGATTATATTCGTAGTGTTTGTTTGATGAAAAACGGTACACAATTATAAAGTCGCAACGAAATATGACACAAAATTCAACGAGATTAATGTTTGTTCAGTGAGTGATAACCTCTTTCGCCAGCAGTATCTTGAGTAGAACGGGATGATGAATAGATGTCTGATATGATATACCGATATACCGTTTCAATTGAGAAATAGATTAAACTTTAGCTTTAACTTTCAAGCTTTAAATAGGGTGTGACATTACAGTGGGAATTTAATTATTACGCCGTCGATCCCATGGATAAAAGTATTGTTCCACAATAGTGCCGTAAGATATAACTGCGGTGAGGAATAATTTTAATGCAAATCCTAGCATTGCAAATTCATTTAACTTGTTTAAAAGTTGAATTGCGTGGTCCACAGTGATTGGTTTACAATGAGTAAAGTTAACGCGATGGAAAATGAACTCTGAAAATTTCGACAAAGCTGAAATTTCAAAATCACCAGATACAGAGAGCTATTTCATCTTTCTATGTAGGCACGAATATTGTAGGGTTTGTGCATATTAGCTGATATGGTTCTTACATATAAAAAGACCGACTCAAATGATAAAACAAAATAAGCGGTAATACACCTTAGTGTTATATGTACCAACGTGACCGAGTCACGGGAAACGCTGTTGCATGCCAAGTAAAATCATGACGTAGTGGAGTGGTATAAACTCGGTAGTCAGGTGGGATTGGCCACAGTAACTCCCTCATCAATAGTTCGGCTGAACCGTCACCTGAATTCTCCTCAGAAAAATGATCCTTGCCATGTGGAGGCTTGGAAAAGCCGTCGAAAAAATCTCGAGAAGAAAATAATCCAAGAGATATTGTACTTCTAAGCGTTCCGGAAGATGCTGCTGACGTGCCTTCTCAATAAATGTCTGCGCACGATCGCAAACATTGGAAATACCTAGCCGTAACAATTGGTATTGAAAAAGCCATGCTTGTCGATGCATTCAGGATACAACGGTTAGCCAACTATAAAGGGCAAGATCCTAGCCCTTTAAAGCTAACATTTTTCACAACCGAAATGACCGATAGTATCAAACGTGAATGTAAAGCAAATAGAAGAAACCTACCCTATAACGTCAAGTCGAGCTTGCCCATGATAATAACCGGAAGTAAGCAAACGGATAGTACCAAGCATAAAGTTTACAATAATTCTACATCTTGGCAAAAGTTCCCCCATGTTACGCTGCAAAGTGACATCACTTGTTCGAGAGGATAAAGAAGCGCAACTATTAATGGTGCTGTCAAAAATTGAACGCAACCCTAAGTTAATATACAAAATCATGAACGCAAAAGCGAAAACCATACCAGGTATTTTTGACGTCCAATATGGTGAAAAATTGATGGAGACAGTGTTGGAAACCGCAAGTGTTCTCGCGATTAATTACTCGAAATTTTTCGTGCCAAAAGTTTGAGTGAAACGATGTGGGCATTGAAGCAACTCAAGAATCGAAACATTAGGCGAAATTTTAAAAATCGCAAGCAAAATACTCAAATTGAATAAAAGAAAATCCCCAAGCACGGATGGCATCACACCGGATGTGCCCGTGTTCTGTCATCGTAAGCTTTGGAGAACCGTTTTCCATTCTGTTTAACTATTCGTTCCTTATGGTACCAAAAAATTGGACGTCCGGCGTAATTACACGTATCTTCAATGGCCGATGCCGATCTGACGCTGCAAATCATCGTACCGTCACGATATTGCTTGTTATTGGTAAGATCGTGGAACGTATAGTCTCAGAAAGAATGGTTGCACACATGAAATCGCCTAATTTGTTTTCTCTAGGACAGCATGGATTTCGATCTCATCGCTCTTGTCTAACTAATCTTCTTGTAGCGTTGGACGAGTAGACGAAGGTGTTAGATAAATGTTCTTGCATTCACGTTTGTTAGTTAGACATTTATAAAGCTTTTGACAGAGTCAATCAACATTTGCTTCTTCAAAAGCGAATACGTTTAGGAATATGTGAACCACTCATCTCTTGGTTGTGCAACTATACGTCACATCGCCACGCACGAGTTAGAGTAAACGGAGTGCTATCCCAAATGTTCAAAACCACCAATGGAGTCCCAGAAGAATCCCTGCTAGGCCCACTCCTATTTCTATTATACCCCCCACATATCATCCAACATGATCGTGTTTGCGGATTATATTAAAATTTGGATGCGAATCACTTCTTCAAACGATTGTGAGAAACTGCAAAGGGATTTAGACAACGTGTTAAAATTGGGCGACCATGAATGATATGACATTCAACATACGGAAAAGTAAGATGCTACACCTTGGTAAGGATGTTCATTGGACATTTCGATTGGGAAATGAAAACTTGATATGGATTTCGTTGGAAAAAAACTTGGAGTATGAATTAATGGAAACCTGAAGTGCACGGTTTACTGCCAGAATAGATAGCGACATACCAGCAGATTGTTAGGTATCTTTCGAAGAATATTTGGAAGTTTCTCGCTGCTGACGTTACCAATGATAATAAACGTCTACCTGGTCTGGTCTACGTGGCTGAAGGAACAGCTATTGCTCTCTTTGATAGAATCTATCACAGAACAACGAAGTTTGTGCTGGGTCTTTGCAATATTCCGTCCATCGACAGATTGCGACGTTTTGGTCTATGTGACTTTACCCGAAGGATGATACGGCGCGATATTATTCTGATCTATAGAATTGTGTCTACCGAAGTACATCACACTAAAACACTTGCTTGATGGGTGTGCTGAGAAAGTGACACACGGACATACCTTATACCTTTATGTCCCAAGTTCCCGTATTCATTGTCGGTGCCATTTTTTGCCGTACATGTTATATTTCTTTGAAATTCCCTACCCCGACATGTAGTAGACTCTCCTTACGATGTACACAGCGATATTGGACTTATACATGCAAAAGAACATTATTCCTGATCCTTACATTGATATTCTCTATTCGTTTTATATTATTATATTTTTGCATTTTCATTCATATCGTAATCCTGTGGTGTTGTAAAGTATTAACTATTTAACCATAAACCCTTGAATCCGCGATATATTAATGATGCTATGGATAGGTTGTTGTTGACAACAATAATATTCGAAGCAACATTTAGATCACTTAACATAGCAACGGTTACACGATTGTGTTAAATTAGGATTGAAAATGGTAGATTATTTGCGCTTACTGAAAACGACATTGAACTTTACACCACGATAGCCCAACAAATTAAAAAGCTTGATGTAATTGACTCGGTTGTGGATTGATTTCGCGAAAATCCAATTTGAATAAACGATAATCTGAAACAGTGATATATTGTTTATTTTATTTTTAGAATGTAGCTGGAAAATCTGTTGGCCAACCAAACGACCTGAACTCGGACCAAAATTGGCAAGTCTCTTCCAAAATATCCAAGGCCACAGCCGATCGAATTCTGAATCGCGCGGTATGTACAAATAAGGGAGAAATATGACGTCATGTTATCCAAACGAAAACTACTCAAGCTTCCATTGTTGATCGATTTGACTGTAACTGACATTTATCGTTAAGGCTATGACTGTGACCAGTTAAAGACAGACATAGTTCACCAAATGCATGTAATGTATTAACTATTCCCGCACAAAATGCTACCGTTCAGAATATGTAGTAGACTGACCACTACAATAATGTCCCCAAGAATGTAGGAGAACAAGCACAGGAGAATGAAGGTTTATCGTGATAGCCAAAAGGTGCACGAAGGTACAGGAAAGCAATCACAGAACACGATTCAACGGAAATTGTTTATCGAGGTCAATTGTTAGGTACAGTTAAACAATGTTGTTACACAGCCCCCTTTCAAGAAGTCTGATCAGAGGAGACTTCTAAACAGGAATTGACAATTGAACTGGCCAAGCGGTGTTAGGTCGTTCCAGGCTGGAACATAGTCTCTCAGCAACCAGTCACTTCGAAGTAAGCCAAGGCACTTGATCTGCGTGGGTCGATTGTCGGTGGTGACCAGGGTAGGATACACGAAAACCGATAAGTACTACGCCGAGGCACGTCTCACATGGAGTGAACGTGCTGCCGGAGCCAAATCACATGTGGTAAACGAGCTGCTAGCGGAAATCTCCCGTCTGACATGGTCTTAGTATGAACCCAGTAGGAGCAGATGTAGGCACATCTGCAGGCTTGATAACGAAGAACCAGAAGCTTCGAAAACATAGTCCGTGCTAAGACGTTCCTGCACCCCCAGGGTCGACAGCAAACAGCCTCGCCTGGAGAAAGCTGAGTGGCGTTTAGTCGGGCTGGTACGGACTTTGTCTGATGGATGTCGCGCTGGACGGTGGGTGCTGAGGGTTGGGGCTGTCGGGCAGGATGGCGACAAGCGTCGGTGATCCGTGGGTGGCGCGTGCCACGGTTTCCACAGCGGGAGGTACATATGTGCCGGAAGGGATACACGAAGCATGCGTGTATTTCGGGCGGTATCTGAGGTCGTACAAGCCTGTAAATCTATCGGTGTTAACAATTATCGTATGGAAAAGTTGTAGTCTTTGGAATAGATTCGCGCTAAATAAACTAAATGCTAATGTTGCTATACCTCAATAGTAGTATGAAAGCCTGCAGTATAGAGCTTGCTTGGTGTATTCGTATCTGTTTATGCTGGGCTGTTCATTCATGTTCGCACCTAATTCTGTCCAGTATTTGTTGACCTCATTCGGTCGATGTCGACCATGGATATACTTCACCAGCACATAACGGTTTCATGCTAAATAGCACTTCAGATGAAGAAACAGTCCGATTCTGGAGGGACTATTTGCCAGAAAGTGCTCACGGCAATAGACAGTGCTCGGCCGATCAGCGGCATATGTACGCTATTGGCATTCAGCAGCCCGAGAGCACTATCGGCTCATCCCCAGCGACCTTATAACTCTTTACACAGTACCTTCGAAGTGAGTGGTCAAGAGTAAGTTGATTCCAACTCGTAGGGTCAATGTAAAGGCGTTTCATTTATTTTTTTAAATGTCTTTGTACCTCAAGTGCGGTTTGCAGAAAGTCCAACTTCCTGCTCGGAGCTCTGCATAGAACATAATTGTAGGTCTCAAAAACGGATGGTAAAATAGTCCTCGATGTGAGAGTTTATCTGTGTGAAAAAATACAGAAAAACCCCACCTATCCTACAGAATGTAGTTTAATTTTCAACACGTTTGTCATGTATGCGATGTGTATCAAAATATCTTACGATATTTCAGGTTTATTAAGTGTTTATTGACAGGGAAAGAAATTTGAAATACTTTGGCTACGGTTCTGTTCTAACTTGCATACACGTATGCATTTACTATACGTTATTATTAAACTCGGCCCATAAAAAAATTCGTGTTGAGTGCTGTGATGCAGATAAGGTGTAGTAACGGTTGATATTTAACGCCTCTATTCAGTTAATAGGGTTCGAGCAACCAGTTTGAAACATGACTTCACTTAAACTACGATTATACGGTAAAATGAGCTGCTGAGGCAAAATAAAGTTAGTTGCATTGAACGAAAATCTTACCAGGTGCTTTGATAAAGGGAACTTTTAAAATGTAATGAAATTTGCTCAAGTAATGCATGCATACTGCCATGCTCATACCGAAGGTGATATTGAAAATCGCCATACAAAATCCATAGATTTATTCATTCATAGATGATATGCGGGGAAAAGCGATGCTTTATGAGACCCACAAAATTGTACATTAGGTCGGATGGTAAAAGATATAAAAATATTGTTAAAGAAAAAATATAAAAGAAAAAAATAAAGAAAATATACTTGATCATACAAGCATCTTGTGATTTTTTTAAAAGCGTCAATGGTTTCAGATTATACCACTTGAGCATCCAAACTTTTTCACAATTATGCACTATGAATGAAAAAGCCGTATTTGCGGCACCTCAACCTGATATGATGTTAGTAGAGTTTAGACGCGCACATGCGTTTCGTGAGATGGATAGATGGTTTATTTGATTAAGCACTGTCCAAATGAAGATCAGTGCACCTTGTTGTCGTCTGTATTGGACTGAATTCAATTACAATATTTAAAGTCGCGTCTCGTGTGGATAATTAAAAGTCCTAAGAAATGTTTTGTCAACCAGCGCTGTGTAGCTTCCAATATCTGAATATCATTTCACAACCAAGAATCCCATTCTAGCATAGCATATTCCATATATAATATATAAAATATATCTAATCACTGTCACATACACACAATTTTCATAGTTCTGCCTTGTTCTGGTTTCACTTATTTCTACCTTTTTTAATCGAAACATCTGAAATTGATCACTGAAACGATAGAAAATTGTCATTTTAAGGATTGGGAAGTACACGGTTCTGATGAAAACTGGAAACCTCCCGAGTATCGATATCTCCTCACCCTCGTGTAAATCTAATTGCTATCGAAGAGTCTCATCAGTGTTTAACTGGTAATATTACTTTGTGACAGAGTACAAGAAACGTATAGATTCCTAGAGAGAAAAACGTGGAAATCGGCAAACCAACGGCTTGACTTAGAACCTTGAATATTTTTAAACGATATGCAAAACATTTGTTGAATTCAACCTGGCATTAATGAAAAGCTAATTTGCATGCATCACCATCACACACACACACACACACCACAACCTAGCATTGTTCTAAACGATTCAACGCAAAAATAAACTTCAGAACTCTGAAATTTTTATGGTATACAAATCAAAAAGCTTAACAAAAACCCAACAGAGTAAAAACAAACATAAAACCTTTTAAGAATTAATAGGGACAGTCACATACCACACGGTTCGTCATATACTCATCGAATTTAGATGCGAAAACCTCAACAGGTTCCGATCGTATGATTTCTTCGGGCAAGACGTTCCACGTGAAATAAATTCTGACCGATAAAAAAAGATTTGAACGAATACCCAGTCGAGAATGTGGAATACTTAAAACAGTTGAACTTATGCGTGTTTGTGTAAGGTCATTGAGGGGATGATTTTCGTTGTGCAAAATTTCATACGGTAGCACCAGGTCACTCCGTATTCGTCCTGCTTTCTAGTGAAAATCAACATTTGTGCTGTTAATTGAGCGTCGCTAAACTATTCCAAATAATCACCGGTGTTGCATTTCACCGATTTCGGGACACCTTTGTCACCAAATGAAGCTGAAGTTCAGGTTCCAAATGAAAGTTTCTCTTTGACTTTGCATGAAAGTATTTAATTAGCGATGTCGAACAGCGAGGAACCGTAGTGTCATGTAACTGTATGATATAAAAACCTTTCAATGTTGTAAACGAAAATTATTCTAAGAAATCATACCTGACTTCGCACATTGAGAAGCTATGAATTTCCAACATTTTACCATGTGAAGTCCCGTGAAACTGCGCGTGGAAGCTCAGAAACGAAAATGTCCACCAGATCTCGAAGCACCACGAGATACACCGATTTCGTGCAACTGAGACAAAAAGTTTGGAGTGATGAATTGTCCGATTTGCCATTGGATGAACCGTCAGACCCAGAACGACAAGCCTGGCGCATGTTCAGATTGCAAGTAAGTATTCGTGATATACTCATTATATGTCGATTTGAAAAGAAATAAACGTATTTCACATAACGTGTGGTTTACTTTGAATGTGATGAGTCCGACATGTCGGTCTGTATGCATGAATGCAGGAATGTGACTTGTAACGCGTGTATGAGTATGTACGAATTCCTCAGCTAGAAGCTGACCTTTTAAACTATTTCGGCATACATGATTTCTCTTAATTCCTTCGAAATATTCAAAAAGTTTATCGCGACGGTTTACATTGGAAGCCCTGGCGTCGAGTTTCGCTCTTATTTAAGCTCATCAGCAGTGCATATCGTGTCTCGGGTCGGGTTCGAACCCAGGACCATCACCATTGTAGTTTCAAGCCTTACGGCCTGAGCTACTGTCCACCGTTTGACCGATCGCGATTAAGCCTTCATGAATGCTTCTCCAGACTGGTACATTTGAGTAGCGTCATATGCCCAACCAGTGGAGGAGGAGCCAGTAACATCTGTTGTGGTCCTCCAACCGATCTGACCTCAGTGTCAGATATTCAGATAGAGTGTCAGCTAACACCGAATAAATCTGATGGCCATTGTTGCCCCAGGGGTGTTTGGAGAGTTCGTTCATTATATTTTACGACTACTATAGAGCGTGCATCGCAAGCATGGATTCCCTGGTTAAAAAAGGATATACTATTGCTTGATAAAATATACCATCGTGCAAACAAACTGGTAAGTGGTTTCCGGAAACTGATGTACGAAAAACGATTTCACGAAAAGTGACTCGTCACCCCGTTCAAAGAAGCCTTCGGAGTGACGTGATACTGATATACAAAATACTACACGTAATCCTTTGAAACATTTATTCGAATACCGTGAGTCACAACATAAACGCAGCAACTCAGCGACACTACAAATTCCCCATTCCCGTATCAGCTGTCGCTGGTATTTTTATTCTGTACGTGCCCTCCCCGAAACTATTGTTGTCGAAACTTTCACTTGAAATTTGGACACTTATTTGTTGCATCACGCTTTGACGACACCTGCGTATTGACTCACGGTAAGTATTCCACTGGACATTAAATGATTATTTCTTATTTCGTTTTCATGAACGAATATTTACTATGATATGGTAATTGTGAAGCTATGTGCTTTTTGTGATCATAAATTCTTGAATCTGAAGTTTTGAATCTTGAGTGAAAACGTATAATGCTCACTGTCACAAATTACCCAACGGGAGTTCGAATCACATGGAACAAATTTGCGATTGACACGAATAGAATGAAACCGACGAATCTCTTTTATTCACAGCTCCGAGCGAAATACGATGGCAAAGTTGCGGAGAATAAGAAACTTTTGTACCGGAATCGGGAACTCGAATCCGAACTGCAACAATATCGTTCTACGCACTTGACAAGCCAACAGAAAGAGCGGAAAATCGAAGAACTGACGCAAGAAAACAAACTCTTGGTGGAACACTATTTATCCGAGATGGTGTTGCGGCGTAAATATTTGAACATGCTCGAGGACTTGCGTGGCAAAATCCGCGTCTACTGTCGTATTCGTTTGGAGTGTGACAAAAACGTGACTCCGGTGGTCCTCACCGGGGATGATTACACCGCTTTGGTCAAGGTGCCTCGTGGATTGCGTATCTTTCAATTCAACCGAGTGTTCGATCAAAACTCTCGCCAAGAAGAAGTGTTCGAGGAATTTCAAAACTCCGTACACTCGGCGATTGATGGGTACAATGTGAGCGTTTTCGCCTACGGGGAAGGGAAAGCCGGGAAAACGCATACAATGACCGGAGAACACGATCGGTTTGGACTGGTGCCGAGAATGTTCCAAGCATTATTTGCCAGACTGGAAGACTCTCTGTTCACGTGAGTTTCGAATATAAGTAAGCCGTTTAACACAAATAATTTCTTTATTAATACCAAAACCGCGTTATATCTAGAGCAAGCATCAAAGCGTAACTGCAGCTTCACCGTGAGCATTGGGGTTTGGAGAGCTGTGGATTTTGAGGGATTGAGCACAAACAAACATTCTCAGAAGGTACCCATACGCGTTTTCTCAACGAACAGAGTTGTGAATTTTATCAAAACAAAAAGTATGCACTCACTGTCGTATCGAGGGTGTTGAAATTGACGCTATTCCAGTAGGCACAAGAAATGGTTCCCTAAGGAATCGATATCAAACAACCTTAATTCTGATGGGTGGTTTACGCAATATAATGATTATTTGAGCTGAATTTTTAAATTTGCCATTATTTATCAGCTGGTACTCATGCTAGGTCTTAGAACAATACATACATGTATTGTGGTGCTCACATCCCCATCGCTTACACACCACTACCGGTTTCTGGCTGTTTGTCGTCATCAGGTGGAGACAGTAAGATCAGATTCAGTGAGCCTTGAAACAGTGGAAAAGCGGTAAACAAAGTTAAATTTGTATGCCACTGTTATATATGGTTCTTACAAAGAACCACGATGTTCAAATACAGAATCACAAAGTGATTCCTGGCCAAGCGCTCGAGGCGCATGTAAGAACCCTATATAACAGTGGCATACAAATTTAACCTTGTTTACCGCTTTTCCACTGTTTCAAGGCTCACTGAATCTGATCTTACTGTCTCCACCTGATGACGGCAAACATCCAGAAACCGGTAGTGGTGTGTAAGGGATGGGGATGTGAGCACCACAATACATTGGTCTTTAACATGCGCCTCGAGCGCTTGGCCAGGAATCACTTTGTGATTCTGTATTTGAACATCGTGGTTCTTTGTAAGAACCCTATATAACAGTGGCATACAAATTTAACTTTGAGTACATACATGTATTTAACCAGAGTCAAATTTCATAGTCATTGAACTTAGCGTTACCAGGCCGGGGTTTTCGGTCAAGGGAAGTGCATCAGCGTAAGGATATAATTAAATCAACATCCACACGCCAGAGCAGAATAAATCATTTACATATAGACTACTAATGGCCTGATGTCTGAAGCACTTCATTGAGAGATTCCCGCCTTATTTTGCGTTACATGTGTCCAGTTGAAATCTCACTTGAGTGATTTAAGTAGCGAAAGAAGATGGAATGGGATACGCTTACAAAAGTAATGGGGAGCGAACGTCAAAATCAGATTAGCATGCGCTCCACGCTCTTATGCTGGCGCAATCTTACAAGATTTCCAGAAACAGTTATAATCGCTCAGCTTTCAGAATGGGGTTCTTCAGGACAGAAAAAGCTTGTTTCTCGAACCATCATGACTTTGTATCACTCAAGGTTTACAGCAATTTCCAACGTGAGGTGAGCGAGTTTAGTCATATTAAACAGCGTCTCATACGCTTGCTGAGTAAAGTCTACGAAAAGAAAATCCGTCGTTTTTGAATGATCTGCAAACCAATTTGGATTGAAACTCGGGCTGATCCTCCTGAATATGTCATATAACTGTTTACAGTCATATCAGAACGCGGAAGATATAAACCGCGCTTCGTGAAAAGAAATAGCTTGTGATTAATCAACTGGGAGTAAAAGTGTAAAGCACAAATTTCAAAGTGGGAAACAGGTTGTGCTTCCCAAGAAGCTCAGTTGATGATGTCATCTAGCTTGATGACGAAACGTCCTACTGCTACATTGCCAGCTCAGCGAACACAACGCACAACACCCAATCCTTGAGCTACAAGTATTCGCTTCAATATCAAAAGGGTGTGCTTCCGTTAGGTGTTAAATAAAAATCGACCAAACAGCAGATGTATTTCAAGAATATCAGCCAGTGGTTCATTTGAAGATACTCGTAAATGTACACCTGATATATTCAGTTTCATTAAATATGTAACGAAATTTTAAGTGTCGAACAATCCTTCATACCAGTGTATAACTTGATGAGGCATTTCAAGTTCACAAAATTGACCATCCGACCGTGATTCTTACAATGGAAATCTAGCTTGATTAATACATTCGAAAGTCACTTTCGAGTTCAATTCATAAGCAACATTTCAAAAGTAACACGCAACCAAATGATTTGTTTAGCAAATCAAATAAAGCGAAGGGAATCCCTTGGGAAAATAAGGGGATAATGAAGATCAATATTTCTTTCAATCAGTTTCAAGCGTAGGAAGATAAATATCGACTTTACAACAGTCAATAGTGAAAAAAATTTGGAATCAAATACAAAACCTAGTAAAGGACAGAATTTCACATGCATTGTAACTGTATTAAGCATAGGCAACTGATTATCATTTGATTAATGACATTGGCTCGCAGACGGGTTCGATTGGATCTAATTCTCACTGATAAAATATTGAACATCAGACATCTATTTCGCTTCCGGTCAAGCCAAACCAAACGCACTCACATACTAGCATTTGATATTCCACATTCTCACCGGAACTGCCGTCGGTTTTCCTATTCAATGCGCATTTGTTTCTTATGCAATTCCTTACCGTCAAACGTTGTGAAAGGATTTTCAGAAACAAAATGGATACATTTATGCGTAGTAATTCCACTCTACAACCCGTTAATATTCACACATTTATTTTATCGAGTATTTTTAATCATACCAAGACAACACAGTACATTGTTTCTAACTGCAAAACCGTCGATCTTCCTAGTGCCTAAATTATTTTTGTATATATTTATACGAATAACTTATGGTGTTGTCCAGCGATAAGCTTTTTATATTGTAAATTTTTCAATCTTGAACAATAATCACCCGAGTGTTCTTGAAACTAGAATAAGCAAATAACTTTCCCAAGCTATCAAGCCTCTAACCATGATACCTGATAATCTACGCGATGGTCCATACTTAGCCCTATTCGCAGGTATTTATGATTCATCATCTATTTAGGGCTGACTTCGATAAATTGTATGGATATGTTTACTTTTACATACTACGCAAATTCAGATTTGGTTTATTACCAATAAAATCATCATGTTTGCTTCCATAGCTCCAAATTTCACTGGACGGTAACCATGATGATGTTTGACTTGACATCTGACGGAAAAGCGATCGACCTGCTTGCCGAACATACAGAATGTCAAGTAAGTGATTACGAGGTAGAAGCCTCATTAGTCATGCACGCATACAGCGTGTATTTATAAGTCGCCTTAATTCTAGGACTGCCTTGCTACACTTGTTTTGATCAAGTCTTCCACATTGAGGCTAATCATAAAATAAGGCAGTAAGGATTGTAAATGAAACGAATGAGAAGCACTACCAATCACGTGCATAATGTTTGTGCGTCTGAACGAATGTGTGATATCACATAGAATAAATGAATAATTAACCTTTAGGAAGCCTTATAGAAGCTCTCTCATCGAAGTTACGATGGCACAACACACACAAAACCCACGATCTGCTTCGTGTTGCTCCCACTCATCAGGTAGGGGAGAAATGGTAAAACAAGTTTGTACTTGTAAGCCACTTTTGCGTAAGACAGGACCGACTAATTACAAATAGATCGCTTAAATTCATGAGATTTTTGTTTAAACATATTTACCTAGATAGGAAAAGACCAAATTATTTTTCATCGAAGCGTTTGCTAGGTTTACCAGACAGTTACTTGGCATACACGATAGAAGAGACAAAAAACGCTATTTTCAATATTAATCTGGGATCACGTAGTGTATTTATCATACTTATATAAAAATAGAGGAATTCCTATCATAGCGTGTTCGACAAGATGGTGAAATTTTGTTCATTTAGCTAAAAAAAGTAGCCTGGAACAAATGGGTCTAAGCAACATTGCCGCTTCACTTATGATAGAATCCAGTAAAATCGTTCCCAGCAAGTAAGAGCCACCAGATGCTGGACCGGATAGTCAAAACCCATTTAGTACATGAAACACTGGAATCAATGATGACCTTGAAAGCTTGATTTCGCTTGAAACACGATGATTATCAACTTAAATGTATTTCAGGAATCAGAATTGAAATACGAAAATCGCGGGAATGTCGTCTCGTTGGCTGGGATGACCAAGCGCACAATTGGCTGCCCGACAGACATGATCGATCAATATTTTCGTGGAATTAACAAACATAAAGCCGTCGATTATCGTAAGTTTTGATGAGTATAGAATTGTAGTTCCGGGTTTTTTGTGCGTATACAT
Organism: Atriophallophorus winterbourni; assembly: GCA_013407085.1. Lineage (NCBI taxonomy): Eukaryota > Metazoa > Platyhelminthes > Trematoda > Plagiorchiida > Microphallidae > Atriophallophorus > Atriophallophorus winterbourni. Next base: position 13,108 of record JACCGJ010000376.1, on the reverse strand, counting down.
CACAATAAGTTCACGTCAGATGATAGGAATAATATGATGCGCATGTCTTTCTATTTTAATGGTGTATCTATTAAAAAGAACGAGTTTGAAGACACAATTAAATAGTGGTCGCATATAAACCTGAAAATTTTGAGAAAAAGGAGAATGGAAAAGCATTATATATTCTTGGGGTTGTTGCTAAAAAATAAAAATATTTTACACATACATTGATCGTTTAAGTGCCTTGCGGTAAAAAGAAAAAAGGAAGGACAAAGCTTCATTCAAAATTGTTCTAAAGTTCCGATTCAGACTAATGTTAAAAACAACAAATTCTGTTTACCATAATCGGGTGGAGACGGTCAAATCAGGTTCAGTGAGTCTTAGACCAGTAAAAAAGTGGTAAACAAGGATATACTTGAATGCTACTGTTAAATAGCGTTCCTACAAAGAACCTCGATGTTCAAATACAGAATCACAAAGTGATTCTTGGTCAAGCACTAAATGCGCTTATAAACGACCAAAATATTTTGGTGCTCACATCCACATCCATTACACACCACTACCGGTTTCAGGCTGTTTGCTCTAATCAGGTGGAGACAGTAAGATCAGGTTCACTGAACCTTGAAACAGTGGTACAGTGGTAAACAAGGGCATATTTAAATGTCACAGTTAAATAAGGTTCATACAACGAACCAAGATGTTCAAATCATCATTAAGCACAAACTTGGAACCGGACAAAGTGCCATGAAACAAAAAAATAAATAAGCAAGCGCGTAAAAAGGAAGCGGTCAAAGGGAATAGGCAAAAACAAATGCGCAAAAAGCAGCTTGTTTTTTTGTAGTTTCACTGCATACAATTTTTAGTTTAATTTTATAAAATATAATACAATCATATCTGATAAAAATTAAAACATATGATAAAACACGCTGGCGCCACTGACTTCAGTTTGCAGCCATATCTCGTAAAGTTTCCAGATAACTATTGGGTGAATCATTTGGACCTCACCCAGACGAAGGAATACGCCAACTGAGCCTAGCCCTACGATGAGATTTTCATTCCAACGCGCCACGTCATAGGCTGGCCAGCTTGTCGTTTCTCCCACCTACAAGACTGTGCGAATAGGCGCGGTTTGGTAAGCGGTGCGGAGGCATATTTAAAACGTCCCAACCATCGCAAACGAGCTAGCATTAGCATTTCTCTCAATGCGTGGCCTCTTGGTCCTAACACCCGCGTGTAGGTATCTATATATTTGTCGCTACCGAATGCGATCAATCCTAAGCAAGTAACTGGTGTCAAAAACAGAAAACCGACAGACATCTTCCGCTCGAATAGGTTTCAAAACGATAGATGAGCGTAGCACGCATGACTGCGTTGTACACTGGACATTTATTATGCAATTCAAATATAGAATCACAAAACGATTGCCAATTAAACGCTCAAGTCGCTTATACACGATCATTACATTGTGGTGCTCATATCCTTTTCTATCTCTTGTCCTCTCCTTCTGTACAGAAATGGGCAATTCCAACAGATTCCACACCATAGTCATCGTTCCACTTGTCGTTACAAACAAGTTGAGCAAAGTCACCAGATATGGTAAATTTACGCTGGTCAGACTAGGCGATTGCCAGAAAATGGTGGAAAAATCATCTTCCGATGAAGAATCCAGAGTGAGTTTATTTTTCCCGCGAAAACTGGGATTAAATACACGGTTTTGAAAGAGTCGTGATCTGTCGAACTAGTGAGACAAAAATCCTAAAGACTAGATGAAAAATATGTCTAGCATGATGCCTCGAAAGCGATAGATTTTGATCATGATTAACTGGATTCAACAACAAAGGAACATACAGTTAAAAGCTGAAGGTAATCAAAACGTGCAATCAAATGATAACAACCTTGGATTTGCTACGGGTGATGCACAAACTGACGGCGGCTAAAACGCCAAGTAATCTCATGTGTCATATACTGTTTTTCACACAATTTTAACACCAATGTCAATGGAGATGCTTTATTCATTGATATCAAAAAGAGAATTCTAATTGCTACATAAGGTGTTGGGAGACTTGCCACAATAATTTGAGTTCATCGAATCAAAGCGTAAAAGTCAAATGCATCGTCATCGTTATCATTAGACACAGCATTACACGGGTAACATGTACTAATTGCTTAACTGCCACCCAACCATTCAAAAACTTAAATCCTAAAAGATAGGGAAGGGTTGGACTTTAATAGCTACGGATTCTATAGGGGAACATGGAATGGAACATGCATTCAATCAAATTTCGTGAACGAGTAGAGCCGCAGCAGCACGACAGGTTCTTTGCGGCTTTCACTGCCATGCATCATAACAAGCTTTTCTCGTCACACCGCTTAACAACACACAAGGTTAAGCAAACACCCCAATAAGATGTTTCTTACATGACAGCCACTGAATACGGTTCCTGGACATATCCCGATGCGTAAGTAATCACTGCGATATCTGATCGTGTGGACCCCAACCCGGAAGGTTACTATTAAGGGTTTTTAACTGCCTATGACACGTGACGGTTTGGCTACCACAAGATTTACGCGGTTAGCCAAGGACGTTGTGAGCGGTAAGATTAAGTAGAGCCAACCACAGGCTAAACAATTATAAAATCAAAGCTTTATGCGATAAAGGAACCAAAAGTAAACAGGAGAGCCAAGACTCACTTCGAGAAGCAGCAATTTTGAGTTTCATCAATGAGCTTAGAATTCAACGATGATTAGGTATTCGTCTAAAGTAAACAATTTGATGTTAAAAAATGGGACCTTTTGAGCATAACCACCTCAGCAATGTGATACAGAAATAGAGTTCGTAGAACCAATAGAACGACAATTAAGTTCATAGACAAAGGATTCAATGATATTAACAATTACCGCTCAATAGACAAGTTCAAATTATTTACTAATTAGGTTACAAAAAGGAATTATGTTGTTTAGTTATAAGCGAAGAATAACACGGTGAATTATCTTGTTTCAAACCGCTTCGATGGCGGCCTCAGAGCTTCCTCCACGCATCGCGTTGAAGGTCTGAGCAGCCAGCAAAGCCAAATCGTGTAAATAACCTGGTTTAGTGAGGTGAACTTGTGCATACCTAAAATCATGTCAGAAAATTTTATCATGCTATATTTTTCGATCTGAGATTTCGAGGTTTGTTCGGGCCAGTCAAAGATGATATCAATTTCCCTTACTTCCATGAAATATCACAGGATTCGCAACCACCAACTGACTCGTTGGCTGCACTGGGAGACGTTATCACATCCCTTGCCCTCGGCCAATCCGAGATTCCGTACAAAAACAGCAAACTAACGATGCTGCTGCAAGACGCACTGGGAGGAAATTCGAAGACAAGTGTGATTGCACATATACGCTGCACCGCTGACCATCTGGATCAAACGATTGATACGTTAAAGTGAGTTCAGTTCAAACCAGAGATAGGAGAAGATTATGTTAGGTAACCAGAAGCCTGCAAGCAGGCAAAGAGTTATGCAGTCAGTAAACTAGGTGTAAATACCATCAGGTTATCTGAACCTAGAAGGATAAATAAAGGATTTTGACTTCAAGTTGAGGCCACATGCAGCAAATGGGTAGTATATGAAGTTCCAAAACCCGATCGGGAGCACGACGGGCCTAAGATACGCGTGGCGAAAACCAGGAAATCATCCGGCTATTGCAGACCAGATTTTCCGATCTCATGAACTAGTCATTTGTAGCATGCGACTTCAACTAAAAATCAACCATCATGCTGTTATTGGATTATTGAAATGCGGCTATTGTGAAATTTCGTTTAATCTCCATATGAGGCTGAATTTAAATTTGCAAACTAAAATTTATCCTCGAATTTGGTATATTAACTCCGGTATGTTCTCGAATGTAGCTCATTATCGGTGCTAAGGAATTTAGTAAGGCGGTACATGTCATCATCATCAGAGATAGTATTATACCGATAGCACGTACCGAATGCTTAACTACCACACAACCATGAAAAAGTAAAATCCTAAAAGATGGGGAAGGGTGGGACTTACATTGCTACGGCTTCTATAGAAGAGTAAGCACAAACAAACTGGGTAGAGGTGCCTACACCTCGAATGGAACATGCATTCAAACAAGTTTCGTGAACGAGTAGAGCCACATCAGCATGGCAGCATCCTTGCGGCTTCCACTATCATGCATCATAACAAGCTTTTCTCGTCACTCCGCTTGACAATACAACGTTAAGCAAACACTCCAAGAAGATGCTTAGCGCAAGACCGCCATTGAACACGGTTTCGAGACATATCCTGAAGCGTAATTAACCATTGCGATACCTCATCTCGGCGACCGCAGCCTGGTAGACGTGATGCGCCGTCTTTTGGAAGGTTACTAGTAATGGTTTTTAGCTGTCGATGCCACGTGACGGTTTGGCCACCACGAGATTTACGTCAATCGGAAGGTGACGTTTCGGAAGTCGGTGGTCCGGCATTCGTAAAACGTGACCCAACCAGCGTAACCTATGCAGGATGATCTGCTTCTCTATATCACCATTACTACCGAAGAAATTATTTCAGTACATGTAACAACAGTTTTGCCAGGATGAAAAGGTTCAATTGACAATGATTGGCGGCATAACAACGTTACGGAACAGGAAATGGTGACCTTAATACGTCCAAGTCAAATGTTATACCAGTAATAACCCGGTTGAGCAGATAAAACACACACTAAACACAATCAAAAACAGAATTTAAGTTCGAAAGTGGACAGAGTACCGGTACATGGCAGTGATGAAGCAAAAACAGCTCACACGGTCGAATCTCCCGCCACACAAGAGCGTGTCGACAATAATGGAAAAGGGGCAAGGGCAAAGACTCCTGGTTTAATATTAGTTCTATCGTTTACGAGTCTATATAAGAGCTTCGGATTCTGGTGCATCTGAGAAATCAATTGCGATTGGAAAGCTTATTTATCATCTCGAATTAAGCTGATAACTTTGTTTCGCAGTCGTGTCAATTGTGCCCAAGAATCAGCTTTGTTGGTAGCCTTGTGAAACTCACATACCATTGCCCTAGGTTTCATCCATTTTTTAGTCCTGCTTCCTAGTAAAAATTTAATACGTTGAGACAACCATGACACACGGTAGACTAAATTGGCGCAACTTATCGGTCTGCGGCTATATTGCACAATGGTGCCACAGAATGCGACGGCAAAACAGAAAACCTATGGGAATATTTCGCTTCGAATGATCAGCTTTTAGGGCAATCCATGAGTGTTGCAAGCACAACTGTTCTGTACACACGACGTTTAATATTCAGTGAAACATCGCGTGGTGGATATCAATGGTGAAGTATGTTCAGTGTAACGTTTTTGCAGCTCATAACCCCCGTAATTATGCCCTATTAGCAGTTTCGGGATGTTTGTTCTCCACAGATGAACACAACAAGATTAGGTCCAGTGAGTTTCGGAGCCATAGAAACGTTGTAAACAAAGTTTGAAGTCACCACCGCTGTTGAATAGAGTTTTCAGATACCGAATTCGCATCAGTCACTAAAGCCGATTATTTTCACGTTTCTTTTGTGGCACATCGTTTCCCATTTTTTCCCGTTTCTAGTTATGCAAGTCGTCTACGAGTAATCAAAAACCACGCAGGCGTTGTGAGCAATGATGAGCAAGTGGTCAAATTAAAAATGATGACAGAAAAACTGAAACACGGAGAGCCGGTTCCTTGCTAAGTTGCCAATTGTGTTATTTTCATTTTTCAAATAAACCATTTCAGTAAAAGTTGACTTATAAAAACTCAGCTGAGTGCCCGTGCTTAAAATGTAACTTGGATATAACGAGCATAAAATCAAGCAGTACCGCACAGTTATAGATTGTAGGTGGGTTGAGATACTGTCGGGTTGCCCAGGTCTAGATATATCTAAGAAATGTTTCAACTTAATTGCTGTATAGAAGCATTAAACATCAATAGTGAACAGCTGGATTATTTAAAATATACTCCAAAACAGTAGGCGGTTCGTCACTGAACCATTGAGGCACAGCATTGTCTCACACAAAGCAAAATTAAAGTGAGGAATCAAGCAACTTCTTAGTGTTTAGTTGAATGGATAAAGGTGAAGCAGATAGTGTACAATGGTGAGTCAGTCCTTTCATCGTCATCATCAGATACAGCATTACAAAGGGTAGCATGTGCTGAATGCTTAACTGCCATAACCACGAAAAAGTAAAGTCCTAAAAGATGTAGAAAGGTGTGACTTAAATAGTTGCGGATTCTATAGAAGAGTAAGCACAAGCAAACTGGGATGAGGTGACGACTACACCTCGAATGAAACATGCATTCAATCAAGTTTTGTGAACAGGTAGAGCGACCTGAATGAAACATTGTGAACGAGCGATATCAGCTAGACAGAATCTCTGCGATTAGTTTGTGCTGAAAGCCAGATCAAAACTAAACATGCGAACGAAAAGCAATTCCTCATCAACTCAAGCTGCTATGGGAGGTGAGTAATGATGAGCAGATTTTTGGTTAGCGAATTCCGTGAGAAGTTGTGTGTTCTCAAAGGATGCACATAAAACACTTGGGTGTGACACTGTGTGCGTAAGCGAATATCATCACAATTCTAGTGAAATGTGTGGAAAAGACAATGGAAAATGAAGAGAAGAAATATTATATAATATAGCTGTACAGAATTTTTATAGAGCAATAGTAATTCATAATAGACAAGTCATCGTAAAGAAAATTTATTTTGCAGTGACGGCAGGTCAGGGAAACGAAATTCTTTAAATTTCTGCTGAATATTTAATTCTCGCACCGCGGAAACCACCCGGGAAGGTGCTCCAGACAAACCACTCTGAAATAATAACGTAGGAAAGACATTTTTATGTTGTGGCAAAACTTGGGAGATTGAACAGACAACGGAAATGAAGTGGTACCTAGGACAACTCGAGATTGCAGTTCAAATTTTCGAAGTTTACAGATGAATGACCAAACAAATGGTCCAAAGTTCATAGTGGATGATTAAGGAGATCTGACGCGCATGATTTTTTACGCTCAAAACTAACAAACCTAGCATAGTTTGCTTCGAAGTGTCCGAGAATCTTTGTCAACATACTGCATAAAAACAGAACTACACTCTGGGAAAAGCAGTTTGGAGCTAATTAATCAGGACAGCGATTCGGTAGCACAAACTACCGGATAAATTAACTCGGTGATGTACTGTTCTTGAAAGATTATCTGTATCCCGTATAAGAGAATTTAACCTGGATTAAAGCGACACTATACAACAAAACAGCCGAAACGGAGCAACACGCAATTTTGGATTGAAAAAAAAACGATAAATTGTACTAACCGAATACAAAACGTTTGTTATTAAAAAATTACCTCTTGTTTTTCAAGCTTGGCTTGCTCTTCGTAATGTTTTGTAATTTCACCAATGTGTGTTTCCAGTACCATCCCACCCATTATGATTTCATTGAGAACATAATGAACCTAGAATGATGCCGCAAACGAGAGTGACAAACTTTATCCACGTGAAAAATCAAGTCCAATTCACACACGTTTTCAAAACACTTGTCCAGAGCCTCAACAAAGACTTGTATCAAATCCAATATGCCTAATTCACTTTCTGATGAATCCACACAGAAAACAAAGTACAATGTGGCATAGTGTCGGTAGATCAAGCGATAGTCTGGGTCTCCAGCAAGTCTGAAAGTATACAAGTAGGGCGAAAGGACATACGTGCCGCCTTCAAGAAAATTACACACATCGTCATCTCGGCGACTAACCAACTGGAAAGTCTCCTTTAAGATTTGTTGTTGTTGTTCCTCGGTCTATGATTAATGATTACAAATATTGTCATCGAGTTACGTAATGTTGGTAGAATTTCATCAATCGAGCCTTTCCATGATTGTTGAAGATAAGGACTGCTTTGATCATTAATCGTGGTTTATCGCTGCAGACGATATAGCGACTAAAAAGGATAAACAGAAAACAAAATTAGACTGAACTTAATCTTACTGTCTCAACCTGATGACGGCAAAGAGCCAGAAAACGGTTGTAGTGTGTAAGTGCGGGGGTTGTGAGCAACACCGTACTTTGATAAAGGGAAAAAGTTTAGATAAAGCGAAATGGGGGAAGAATGATTCAGTTCAAAGGTAACGGGAGCAAAGTGATTATGAATAAATGATGCTCGTGCTCTTCCATGGCCAGACTCGAGGTTGCGAACTGGAATTAAGAATAACAGAGTATGCATGTATGTATGAAATCACAAGCCTGATCCAGGCAAAGTGCCGCACATCAAAGGACTACACGTGGGCTAGGATACTGTCAGGTTGCCCAGGCGTAGACAGATATGAAGAAGAAAAAGAACAGGTATGAATATGAACGCACAAGCCTGATCCAGGCAAAGTGCCGCACAGTCAGAGACTGCACATGGGCTAAGATACTGCCAGATTGCCCAGACCTAGACAGATATGAAGAAAAAAGAACAGGAAATGGTAGTCAGACTCCAGCCTGTTTCAGCATGCAGCTCACTACCTCTGGCCAATCAATTTAGCACGGTGTTAGCCGCACAGCACAAAGTACAGCATGATTGCACATCCGTGCATAACAGTAGGTAGCAGTCATCTTGTCCCTTTGAACTCTCGCGTCTGGAGGAACAGAAAGTTGATAGTGAAGACAAAGATGATGGTACACAGAGAGTGTGTACTAAATGATTTACTGTATGACAGGGAAACCTGGACTAACCACGCAAGACGCGAACGGAAGCTGGAGGCTTTCCATCTACGAAGCACCCGCTGTATCTTGAACATATCGTGGGTGGGTAAAGTAACGAACGCCGAAGTGTTCTAAAGCTGGTCTACAGAGCATGTTCAATGAAATACGACAGCGTTGCCTACACTGTCTGGGTCACGTGTATGGTATTGTATGAAAGCACAAGCCTGATCCAGGCAAAGTGCCGAACTCTCGCGTCTGGAGGAACAGAAAGTTGATAGTGAAGACAAAGATGATGGTACACAGAGAGTGTACTAAATGATTTACTGTATGACAGGGAAACCTGGACTAACCACGCAAGACGCGAACGGAAGCTGGAGGCTTTCCATCTACGAAGCACCCGATGTATCTTGAACATATCGTGGGTGGGTAAAGTAACGAACGCCGAAGTGTTCTCAAGCTGGTCTACAGAGCATGTTCAAAGAACTACGACAGCGTTGCCTACACTGTCCGGGTCACGTGTATGGTATTGTATGAAAGCACAAGCCTGATCCAGGCAAAGTGCCGAACTCTCGCGTCTGGAGGAACAGAAAGTTGATAGTGAAGACAAAGTAATGGGAACACAGGAGTGTAACTAAATGATTTACTGTACTAAGGGACAACCTGGGACAACCAAGCAAGACGCGAACGAACGTGAAGGCTTTCCAATCTACGAGCCACCCGCCGTATCTTGAACATATCGTGGGTGGGTAAAGTAACGAACGCCGAAGTGTTCTAAAGCTGGTCTACAGAGCATGTTCAAAGAACTACGACAGCGTTGCCTACACTGTCTGGGTCACGTGTATGGTATTGTATGAAAGCACAAGCCTGATCCAGGCAAAGTGCCGCACAGTCAGAGACTTCACGTGGGCTAAGATACTGTCAGGTTGCCCAGGCATAGACAAGATATGAGGGGGAATAGAAATATTAGTGAGACTTCAGCGTGTTTCAGCATGCAGCTCACTGTCGTTGGCCAATCAATTTAGCATGTTAGCCATACAGCACAGAAGTATTGCACGATTGCACATCCGTGCACCTGATTGTCAAGCCTGATCCAGGCTAAGTGCGGCACAGTCACAGTCTGCACATAGGTTAAGATGCTGATACTAAGATAAAATAAAGTGATGTTTGATAAGTCGATGTCCTGCAGCAGAACATAGCAACTCGAAGGTGAAAAACGCATTCCAAATGCGGCACGATAATAGCTAGCTTGTTTAGTATAGCCTGTACATCCTTTGCGAATCGAAGAGCAGAACTATATCATCAGCATAGTCCAACTCAAAAAGCTTGTCACCTGGCATTGCATGAACTCCGAACGCTAAAGTTCCTTCACTACACAATTCCATGATGGCATCCATTACAAAATTAAACAGAAAAGGAGAAATCAGACATCCTTGTTGGACGCCACTTGTGGTGGGGAATCTTGGCGAAAGATCGTTATAAACCCTAACACATCACGATGTATGTGCATAAAATACACACAGTATCTTGACATACTTTTACGGAATGCCTTTGCCCAGCAAGGTGCACAGCTGCCTCCTAAGCGAGAAAAGCCGTAATGCAAGAGGCGATTTTCATAGTTGATGCATGCCAACCCCTCGATCATGCGACTGGCGAGTTTCTGTACCCTTTCTATCTGCATAATATCATTCTGGAAATACGGCCACCAAGCCTGAATACATTATTCTAAATGCGCATTACCATTGCCTTGTAGATAGGTAACAGCACCTCAGCTTTTCTGCATGAGAGCTGAGCGCAATCGAAAAAGTTTCCTCCTGGCCTTTTGAGCCGCAAAAGCACATTGGTCGGCCTACTTAAAGTTTGCGGGGGCTATGATTCCTAAGACCTTCGTAGATTTAACCTTACGGAACTCCGTGCGGGCTGCGGGCGTAAAGACAACCATGTTACCTGTTCATCTAGAGAGCAAGTGACACTTCTCTTAGTTAAGGCAAAGGTTCCACTTATCCACCCATTTCGTAACAGATTCAATGTCATTTATTAGATCGAGCTTTCCGGTCTACTGATAATTTTTACGTCGTCAACAAACATAACAGGGGGAGCGCAGCGGGTTCGCTAGATCATCAATGAAGATGAGGAAGAGCAATGGCCACAATACTGAGCCCTGGGGAACCCGACTTGTTATATTCACACAAGCGGAGAATGTATCATCTACCCTGACTGTAAAGGAACGGTCACTGGGGAACGTGCGGATCCAGCCCAGTACGGCCTATGACACTCTCATGGCAGAGAGTTTGAGAAGCAGGAGCCAGTGGTTGACTGAAACAAAATCCTTACTAAAGTCGAAATGTGTGTGTGATGTGAAAGCACAAGCCTGATCCAGGCAAAGTGCCGCACAGTCAAAGACTGCACGTGGGCTGAGATACTGTCAGGTTGCCCAGGCCTAGACAGATATGACAAAAGTAGAAAGAAAATAGAAATGGTAGTGAGACTCCAGCGTGTTTCAGCATGCAGCTCGCTACCGGTGGCCAATCAATTTAGCACGATGTTAGCCGCACAGCACAGAAATACTGCACGATTGCACATCCGTGCAAGATAGAAAACGTCTATTGCTATACCATCATTCACCCTCTTAGCTACCTCGTTTCATCATCATCATCATCATCATGAAGCACAAGTCTGGAGCCAGACAAAGTGCCAAGCAATATGAAGTAGAAAAAGCAGATAAGAAAGCGCGTGGAAAAGGGAAAGCAGGCAAGCGGAATACGCAAAAGCAAATGCACAAAAAGCAGCTTGTTTTTGTAGTTTCACTGCATGCGATTTTTTGGGTTTTTTTGTTTTGTTTTTGTTTTTTTTGTTTTTTTTATGTAAAATAATACCGAATAAAAAAATTATGACACACATAATAAAATACACTGGCGCCACTGACTTCGGTTTGTAGCCATATCGCGTAAGGTTTCCAGCCAACTATTAGGTGGAGCTTTTGGACCCCACCCAGGCAAACGAATACGCTACCTCGTTTAGAAACCATAAATAAATCAGACATGACCTACACTTCAAGAATCCTTGTTGTGCAGTTTTTAGTAGAGAATGTTTCATTAGATACCCACAGATTTCGTCTCGGATCAGCCTTTTTAGAACCTTACATAGTACACTAGTTTTGACTAATTTTTGACTGCCGAGGAAGCCAGATGGATAGGCACTAAAATGACTGTTCTCTGTTCTGGACGCTCGATTGGCTCGTTAGCCACTTAGTGTCCTGTGCAACTGAACTGAACTAATATACGCTCAACATTGTGCACCTCGGATGCAAGTTCGCTGCAGAGAGGGCGTTCATAGAGTGCACAATGATGAATGGGCGCAGAGATGTTCGAATTAATCTCTCGACATTGCACGCTTTGAAAACGCAAACAACTTTTTCTAAGCTTGCAATAACGGCAAAACCATTGTCTCATCTTAGGGTGACTACTCCTCTTCAAGTTAAGCGTCTAGGCTGAACGTAGCTGTAGTATCGTTTCGGATGAGTACTTGTCGCCTGTGCGAGTCTCCTTTACAGAGAGAACTTTGCAGCATGCCTGAAGCACTAAGTAGGTCGGTGACCTTTCTGCGGTCACTTTTCTTACGAGCCTTTGAGTCTTGGATTAAAGGATCAACATTATTTGGCCGTGTTGAGCTACCTTGGTTTCTAGATTGCAGCTCAGCAACCACTTTTCCCAAGTTGTGGACTTCCTGGGCAAGTGCGCGAAACTCCTTCGCTTGTCTAGTATGACAACCTTGATTTGCAATAATATGCTTCCAGGGAGCCTTCGGAGGACACGAGGATGGCGATGGTTTCGCCATCTGTGGTCTCAAAGGAGTGTTGTGCGGCTAAAGCTAGACGGGACCACAGACCTAGCTACTTCGGCAAAGGTTTTGAGCTTCGGAGAGCGACGTGGAGGAGACGGCTGACGTTCATCAAGACGCTTTCGCTCCTCAACCAAAGTTTTACGGACTTTATGTAGTCTGAGCTAGCCGTGTAAAAACATCAATTGGGCTGATAATCCTTTAAAGTAAGTTGGCCCACCAGCCAAAAAACATTTGAAGTGTGCCCCCCAAACGCAAGCCACAAGCGTACTCTACTTAAAGTTAGGAAGAAGAAATCTTTTCTATGAGCCAGAAGAGAGAAGTAGAGACAAAAGGGAAATATTTGTATCACGACAGTTAATGATGACTCAAAAAAAAACGAATTGAACCCTCAACAAGTTGAGCAGGAATGGAACACAAATTCAAAAAAAAGAAGAATCAAACCTAAACCGTAAGCCGGAGGCTTTCGAACGAAACAGAATAGCCAGAAACAGTGTCAACCCAAATAAAAACAGCTGAAGTAAAAACTAATTTCCAAAACGCACGCCACGGTTGCCAAACAGTTAAGTCAGTTCAGTTCAG
>JACCGJ010000375.1:7637-18480 GCA_013407085.1 Atriophallophorus winterbourni | reverse complement strand
ACAAGGTTAAGCAAACACTCCAAGAAGATGCTTAGTGCAAGACCGCCCGTGAACACGGTTTCGGGACATATCCTGATGCGTAACTAACAATTGCGATATCTGATCGCGGAGACCCCAACCTGGAAGACGTGCTACGCCGACTTTGGAAAGGTTATTATGCCACGTGACGGTTTGGCCACCACGCGATTTACATCAATCGGGATGTGGCGTCGCAAAAAGAATCCGTTTCGGAAGTCAGTGGTCCGGCATTCGTAAAACGTGACCCAGCCAGTGTAACATATACAGGTTGATCTACTTCTCTATATCAACATTACTACCAAACTTATTTCGGAGCATTGGTGCGTATGCGATTGTAACAGCTAACTCCTAAAATGTTGCGGAGACATCGGTTGTCAAGTAATTGAATTTGTTCTTTACGTGATGTCCAATTTTCGCACTCATACAGTAATACAGGCCGAACCGTCGCTTTGTAAACTCTACCCTTGAGAGACAGTCCTTTCTGACGCCCGAGGTGGCCTAGGTTGCGGAATGCTACGGTCGCTTTATAAATGCTTGCCGAGACCTCGTAATCTAAAGATGTAGGAATATTGATACAACTACTAACTTAAGTAAAACGATTTGCGATTTCAAGCGCCTGATTTTCAAGTAATAATATAACATTTAAAACCCTTTGAATCTATGATTCTCGATTCTGATTGGTCTATTTATCGGCCTAATTTGCCTTTCGGTCAGTAAAGGTAAAGCCCTTTGCCTGAAAGGTCTGCCTTTGTTCTTGCTACGCGTAGTGTTGGGTCTAGTTAGTCAATAGTGATTAATAGAATAAAAGTTTTCGGTGTTAAGCATTTGGGTAATTATTGCTTGGGTTCTGCTCTGGTTAAATATAACGGTTATGAAACGCTATCCCTACTTTAGAAATTAGAGTTGAAATCTAGTTATTCAAACGAGAGTCACTATTAATATCAAGTATCAAGTATGCATGTATAAAATTACAAGCAATCGGGTAAAGTGCCGCGTAATCATATAGAGCACGTGGGCATGTTACATAGACAGATACAAGAACGCAAGTGAGACCAGAGCGTTTCCGAATGTCTGTCGGCGCAGTACAGATATACTACATGAAGGTACATCCATGCAAGTAGGTAAAACAGTCTAAGATATCAAGTTCATTGCCGTGGAGCATTACTGCAATTTCTGTGGTCTCTGCGTCATAAAAACGCTACAAATTGAAGTAACTTCATAAAACAATACTTTCCGATCAATCGAATTGAAGATGCAGATGGCTAGCATAAGTATGCATAAGGACGCGAAGTTTTAAAGCTTGCCGAAAACTGAATATATGATCGACTCATACTAAACTGTATGCTGCTCGAATGTGATTCCTCGTATAAGGTGAGGCGTTGGGGATACGTTGAGGCAAACAACCACGTAAAGACGAGTGTAAGGCTTATTCCCCCGGGGTTAAAACATCAAGTGCGCATACCTTTTTAAAAATAAGTATGATAATAGATTAATATATTGTGATGCTCACATCCCCATCCATTACGATGTGGATGATAATAGATTGTCTTCAGCACTGCAAACCTGATTTGCCAACATTACTGACCTGCATGTGAAGACACACCGGACTCTCACTAGCATTTCATGTTTCAAATTTAATTTCTTATATCTACCTGCAACTGGGCAACCTGAGAGTACCTAAACCCTATACATAGGCAGACACAAAGTGTATCAAAATGAATGGACGCGGTCCTAATAAAAAGTACCGAAAACAGATAAAAAGTAAAAATTTACATTTAAACTAGGATAACAACTATTATTGACACTGATGGAAGCGCAATAGATGACCATTTTTGGACCATTAGTGAGCGAAGCTTAGACAAAACAAAAATAAGAGCTTCACTTACTTCATGCGCATCTTGATCAAGCTGTAACAACGGATCGAGATCTGATATCAGATCCGTTAAGGTAGAGGGGGTAAAAAGATTATGTGCATTCGGAGAAAAACCTATTGGTTGTCCCTGCATCGCAGGCGGGGTTGTTTGGAGATGCGAGCTTTTTGAACTGTTTTGAGTTGTGGTTGACATTAGATCAGGAGTAACGGTTGATATAGGAGTAGCTTTCGAGTCTGACTGTGAGATCACAGGAGTACTGTTGCTAGAATCGGACAATACCGATATGGAAACCGGCAAATCATTGGAAGTTAATTCAGAAAGAAAAGACTGCGTCCCTGACGATATTGCGCCGAAATCTTGTGAAGAGATTGTGTGGATGATGGAAGAGTTTCGCAGCGATGATTGATGTAAAACATTAGTATTTACAACGGACTGGTTCGAAAATACGGATGTATTAATATTTGGGTTGGAAAACTGAGGATTCTGATTAACGTTCATAGTCATGTAAGAGGCAGAAGTAGTGGAAGGATCGCCTATAAGCGAATTAGGCAGAATGTTCCCGGGAATTGCGATTGGAACAGGGCAGCCAGGAGTTTGAAACATAGCGGTGGTTAAACCAGTCTGGTTAGTAGCAAGGGGAGACGGAGTATTGCCGGGAGAAACCATTAATGTTCCAACGGATGGGGTCAATGGCAAAGGTTTGCTGACGGGTGAAGACGATGGAGCGGGCATTTGTGACTGAGTGGTTGGAGTTATATTCGCCATCAGAACGGTATGTCCAGAGGGCAAAGTGGAGAAGCTCTGGTGTGTTCTAGGAAGGGCCACTGTAGGAATACTAAAAGAACCAACAGGATTTGGGGCCCATACTTGAACTGCAGAGTGTGGAGTTCCAGGATTTGCATTGGTTGGTAGATTGGCGGTAGTGAGTGTTTGCATTGGAACACAGCTTGACGGCTGCGTCAGCATGGGAGAGGGAGAAACAGTTGGAGAATTAGCTTGACCGTTCATTTACAGTGTTAAAACATTGCGTATAAAAGCTGAAATCGTAAAAAAATGTGTTAAAGTTTGCAGAATTAAATTTCGAAAAAATAAATTAAAAATGACAGAAAAGACGACTAGAAAATTGAGTTGTCGAATAAGCATTGTTATCATGAAGCGCAGGTGTGGAGCTAAAAAAGCCGCAGGAAACATGATGAGGCATACGAAGATAATGCACAGCGTCAGCGTAGTAATAAGTTACAAGCACGGGTCCAGTTAAAAAACCGAGCAGCTGGACATGGGCTCAGATAGTGTCTAGCACATTGGTAACGATGACAATGAACCGGCATCAATGGAAAGAGTGCATCATCTCTATTATTCCGACATTCTTCTATCGTTCAAAACTATATTGAAAACAGAAAAAATTCAAAAATTGACGTGTGTAAATGGACAAATTATCCACTGTTCTCTTCTCACTGTTTCTACCCGATTTGTACACCTACTGGCTTTGTACATTTCATTGTTTCTGTTGAACGGCACCATATATGTGTCAGATATATATATATATATATATATATATATATATATATATATATATTGCACGGATTGTGCAATCGTGCAGCACGACACAGAAAGCGGTTTCATCTTCAAATCTCGGTTCACGAGATTCAAAGATATTTTCCAATCCGACCTCAACGACGCTGATGATGGTCAAAAAACGAGACTACGGCTGAGAAAGCTGGGAACGTTAGAACATGAAAAGTTCATCAACTTCATTTTGCCGAAATCCCCAAATTCATTTATTTTTGATCAAATTGTACAATTATTAGAAGAAATCTTTTGTCAACAGACTTCTTTGTTTAATATACGATATAATTGCATGAAATTGGTCAAAGAGGATTGTGATGATTTTGTGACGTATGCGGGGAAAGTGAACGGTTCAAGTTAAAAGATATTCGTCTGTGGGTTGCAGTCAGAGAAAGACCAAGACATTCGCACGAGACTATTGTCAAGACTCGATCAAGACCCAAACATCAACATGAAGTCAATCACAACCGAATGCTAGAGATGGCTAAATTTGAAGCGTGACACTGCGTTGGTCAAACAAAACCCTGCCAGAATGAGCCGGTGGTGTTAGCCGTGAAGCACTAAAGTAGCCGTCAGAATGATCATCGAGTTGATCAAGACGCCAAGCCCGCATCCAAGTGTTGGCAATGTGGCGAATGACATTTTGCGCGTTATTGCTCATTCAAGAAACACCGCTGTCAGAGGTGCAACAGAAAGTGGCATGAAGAAAATTACTGCCGGGCACACTATTTTGAGAAAACTGTGTTTAATGATTCCTATCAGTCCTATCTTGTCTTCGCCACCTTCAAAACCCCGGAACATGGAAAGAGAGCGGGAGAAGAGCACACTCAAATTAATTAATCATCATGGACAGTATTACACCGGTAGGAAGTACCAAGTGCTTCATCATCATCATCATCATCATCATCATAATGAAGCACAAGTCTGGAGCCAGACAAAGTGCCAAGCAATATGAAGCAGGGAAAGCGGATAAGCAAGCGCGTGAAAAAAGGGAAAGCAGGCAAGCAGAATATGCGAAAGCAAATGCGCAAAAAGCAGCCTGTTTTTGCAGTTTCACTGCATGCGATTTTGTGGGTTTTTTTATATAAAATAATACCGGATAAACAAATTATAACACATAATAAAATACACCAAGTGCTTAACTTACATATATGTATGATGCATGTATGAAATCGCAAGCCTGATCCAGGCAAAGTGTCACACAGCCAAGGACAGCACGAGGGCTAATATACTGTTAAATTGTCAAGACCTAGACAAATAAGGGTAAGAAAATGACGACAGTGAGGCTTCAGCGTGTAGTAGCATGTAGCTCACTACCGGATGTGCAATCGTGCAGTACTTTGTGCTGTGCGGCTAACACCGTGTTAAATTGATTGGCCACAGGTAGTGAGCTGCATGCTGAAACAGGCTGGAGTCACACTACCATTCCCTGTTTTATTTTCTTTCTCATATCTATCTAGGCCTGGGCAACCCGACAATATCTTAGCACACGTGCAGTTTATGTCTGTACGGCAATTTGCCTGGATCAGGCTTGTGCTTTCATTCCAGATCATACCGGTGGCAAACCGATTTAGCCGCACAGCACACAAGTGCTGCACGATTGCACATTCGTGCAATGGCGTGCTCCTCCTCGGCTTGCAGACTACGCTTTTCGCAATGCCTCTACAGTGAGCGGTCAAGAGAAAGTTCTTCTCAAATCGTAGATTCAATGGCAAAAGCTTCCATATTTCTTTTGCAAACGTCCTTATACCCTAATGGTCAAACTCCTGATTTCGATTCCCCATGGAGTAGATCATTTGAAATACGATCATTTTTCATTTTCTACACCTGACACAGAAAGCGTAAGCCGTAATTTCGTAATAAAGTAAACATATTCTGTGAACCAGCTTCAGAAACACTTCAGCATTCGTTATTTTGTTCCTCCACGATATATACGGTGGATGCTTCGTAAATGAAAAGCAATCATCTTCCGTTCGTGTCTTGCGATGGGTAATCCAGCTTTCACTGCCATACACTAATACATTTAGTAAAACAATCAGACGCACGGTAACAACGATGAGCGTTGCATACTACCCTGCACTTTTTCTCAAGCCACCAAGAATCTTACTATCACCAAGAAGGCACAATGCGAGGAACTATGTCCCTCAAATAGCATAAAAAAAGAATTCTTTATTATCTCCAAAAAATCCACTCGAAACTACGCGGCCAAATGCATACCGTTGAACGATTTTCTCGGTTAAGCCCTAAGAAGTTCACTATAACAACTGAGGAACTCACCGTGTTTGAGGTAGCCAAAAACGAATGTACGTACGTTCACATCGCTGAATTGCTTCTCAACAAAGAGTAGAGCCAAAATAGTGCTGAAGATAAGTGCTTCTCAGATATCTGATGAAGTCGTACTATAAGACGTGATGGATTACAAATACAAACAATTTTATTTCTTTATTTGAAAGCTTCAGCAAGCAAAAGACAGATACAGAACATTCGGTCACGAACTACCTCCGATGTAACGTGCAGCAAAACACTTTCGGCACATTCTAGCAGGACGGACAACAAGCCACCAAACGCCAAGGTAGGGGCGCTATCTTGCGCACACAGCTCACAGGTCAACAATTTATAATCCGCAGACCTGAAACTAGGCAAGACAGACCGAACTTTCGCGACATCTACGACTATCTCAGGACCAGTACATCTCAAATAGCCTCTGACAACCGAATCCAGCTTCTGGACTGCACGAGTGGCTCCCCGAGCCCGGAGAAACTGCTTCTACCAACAGGAGAAGGGGCGAGGGCGAGTGCCTGGCGCCTGAAAACCAGTTTGCTTCGGGCAGATAGAGCCAGTTAGCCTTGGACGGCATTTCATCTAGTGAAAGGAAAACCTCCGCTGTCTTGCGGGATACCCGATCGCGGGAAAGGCATCGGAAACAACCTGACGATAAATCTCGTAGACGGTTAGTTGGTGCACTAACCTTTTTCTGGCAACTCCCTGCTGCCTTGCAGGTTGCACTTGGTTGTGCAAAGGCTATAGAAGCTGACTAGAACAAACGCCGAGTGGTACTGGGGACGCCGCTTTGTACCCGAATTCTCAAGACTCTTCAAAAAAGCCGACTCATCCTCCAGAAGGAGATAGTCGCACAAAAGTAAAAGTAAAGTAAGTACACCCCAATGTTCTAGGACTGACATTATTTCTACAACCTCCTAAGGTAATCGCTACAACCTGCCAGAGTTGTTGATATTTAACAAAACAAATGTTTAAGATGTGATTATTCACAAGCCGAATTAACTTTTCAATAACCACAGAGTCAAAACATAAGCAAAATGTTTATATACGTATAAAAAATGAATCAACGGTTTGATAATAGTTATGAACAAAATCATTCACTCACTCAACGCCAACTAATTAACATTGCCTAGGCCTGGGCAACCTGACAGAATCTCAGCCCACGTGCAGTCTCTGACTGTGCGGCCCTTTGCTTGGATCACACTTGTGCTTTCACATCACATCAATTATCATTGCTTCACATGTTTAAATATTGTCACGTTTAAAGTTATCGTAATTTTTGCACAGGCGGAACTTTTTGAGAAGAGAATTCCCTATCAGATTACTATGCAGCGGAGGATGTCACGAGTCATGTTGTGTAGAACCACAACCAACCAGGTTGTAGAAATAATGTCTGCGATGTTCTATCGTTTTCCCCGCATCCCAAACCTCGATCGAGGATGCAGCATTCACTCCCTCGTCAACATCTAATGTATTATGAATAATAGAATCCTCGTTACCTGCACAGGCAGCGGTGGCAAACGATAAAAGCGGGATCTTTGGCACACCAACGCCGGTTGTGATGTTATAGTTATTTGCACAGTATTATATTTTGTATCATCTTAATTTGTTAACTTACATATTATCGTTTCATTTCGATTACCGATAACGCCATATTGATTTATCGATTTCTTTTTTCATGTTTGTAAAGTGCTTATTCCTGAAACATTATGAAACATCGATGAATTTTGAGGCGTATCCTAATCAATGGAAGTAGCTGTACAAAGCTACTCAACGCCGAGGTGACATCTCAGTTGGCCGCGAATTGATCTGATTCATCGCTATTTTCAGCATATTCAAAGTCATAAACGGCCTCTTCTTCGTCTACTTCGCCCAAAACTGCGGCGCTATCTTCCGATAAAGCTGGATTCAACGATGACAATCGGACAACACCGCGTACATATTGTCCAATACATTGGGATCGTTGGGAACGAAGCGCAAAATGATAGTCTCTCCTAGGCAATCGGACGCACAACCCTCTGACTCGACGTCTGGTCCATTTTCGCTATCCGACTGTTTCATTTCCTCATCGTCCATAGCCATCTGCTCGGGCACCACAGTTTCGTTAGTAGATGGAACCCAAGGCCCATCTCCATCGATCATAACAAAAAGGTGTGGATAAGGGAAAGCACACTCGACAGAATGATTTCCGTTGCATGAATGTTTGGAAACGGCGTGCATCGTAATTTGTTGGTAAGGAATAAAAAATTTGTGATCACGGCCGTCCAACGATAAGGATCGTTCGTTAATGAGGACACTACCGAAAACCATGTTCCTGTTTCCGTCGAAGGAAAACGTTGTCTTGGCGAATGCCAACTGAGGGTAAATCAATCGCACTGACCATTATTGGACAAAACAATGAGCATGCACTGATACACGGCAGAGAACTTAGATGTTATCGGTAATCGAAATGAACGTCCATGTCTAAGTTAACAAATTAACAAATAATGATACAAATATATGATATATGTATGAAAGCACAAGCCTGATCCAGGAAAAGTGCCGCACGTGGGCTAAGATACTGTCAGGTTGCCCAGGCCTAGACAGATATGATGGGGAAATAGAAATGGTAGTGAGACTCCAGCGTGTTTCAGCATGCAGCTCCCTACCGTTGGCCAATCAATGTAGCACAATGTTAGCCGCACAGCACAGAAATGCTGCACGATTGCACATCCGTGATACAAATATAAGACTGCACAAATAATTATAATGTAACTCGCCGCTCCGGATGTAGAGCCACTTGGTATGCAACAGGAATTTCCCTGTCATTTCTCTAAGTGGAGTATGTAGAAATTAATCTCTTAATAGTTGCAAACGTATGTTTTATTCATAATGATGCTGTGTAGTTTTGTTTGAGACAACGTGCTACAAAGATAATCCTGAGAATTCGAGCGTTGAGCAAATTGCAAGCTTGACGTTATTGATCTTGAATCTCTACTTCTTTTTGGTAAAGTACACTGCTCTGATTTACATTGAACAAGCAATACATGATAGAAAAATATATAGTCAATAGTTTTATTATGGTAATAAAAGCTGACAGCTTGTAAGAAACCACTGGGTGGTGTGTACAGAGGGTCGCACAAAGCGTGCTAAAAAGCATACATGATTAGAAAAAACTGAGGCAAATAGGCCTTATAGCGGGCCATGTTCGCGTATAGCATACACCTTGATTGGACATTTGTGGCTTTTTATAGGGAGAGGTGTCAGCCCAAGACACATTCCCACCACGTCATCCAGTGCATGACGGACTTGCGGACGGTTGCTTTGGCGTGAGCAACGTTGATGCTGGTAAGCTGGGGAGAAAAGACTGGAAAGTGTTAGTCGTTTATGGCTGTGAGTAGTATGCAAGTATAATGGGGTAGATCGGAATGACGACAGATAAACGAAAGTCACTTGATTGCCATAGGTGTTTGTCTAGGCGTTGCTTAAACGAGGACAGTGACTCAGCACATACCACCTCCGGCGGGAGAGCGTTCCAGACACGGTATATGCGAAGGGGTAGGAAATACCTTCGGCTGTTTTCAATCAATCGGCGTTCTGATGATTCAATCTGAGATTGTGCCCACGATATTGCTCGATTGGATAGAGGCATCAGGGACGTGCAAAGGTGCTGATTCTCTGTGAGAATGCGAAAGGCCAAAAGCAAATCTCCGCGGAGTCGGTAGCGTATTGAGAAGAGGCCGCTAAACTGCAGCCGTTCTTCGTAGGACATGTTTTGAAGGCCGTTGATGAGCTTTGTTGCTCGTCGTTGTGGCTGTTCGAGGGCGTTCATGTCTTGTTGGAGCCACGGATGCCACGCACTGACTGCAAATTCGAGCGGGGTGCTGATGTAAGCGGACAGTAGCTGTGGGAAGAGTCGTCGGTCAAAGCGTCTGAAAAGTCGCCTCAGAAGACTAACACTGTGTTTTGCGGTTCTTGCAGCCTTGTCGCACTGGCTGGAGCAACACAAGTCTTGCTGTACGATGACGCCGAAGTTGCTTACCGGGTCCACATGGTGCAAAAGCTCGTCCCCCAAGTGATAAGCGTAACGAACAGTGTCGAATGGTCAGAATGTGGTATTTTCCTGAGTTGAACGGTAAATTGTGTTCTAATCACCACTGATAGAGGCGGACTAGGTCGCGTTGCAGGATTTGATTATCTTCGACGCTAGATATACGACGCCAAACCTTGAGGTCAACAACGAAGAGTAAAAATGAGCTTGATAAGATCCTGCTGATATCATTGATAAATATAAGGAAGAGAGTGGGTCCGAGTACGGATCCTTGCGGAACTCCACTGGTAACCGGAAAACAGTGTGAATAAGCGTCTTTGACGCCAACACACGATGTGCGATCTTGCAGAAATAGGCTTATCCACGTCAACAAGGGGTCATCAATTCCGTAGTGGCGTAGCTTTCGAATGAGAATAAGGTGATTAAATGTATCAAAGGCTTTCGAAAAATCCAGGTATGCCGCGTCAACTGCCACCCGGCAGTCCACGGCTCTTGTCCAACCGTCCCTGGCCAACAGGAAGTTGGATAGGCAGGAGTGTCCTGGCCGGAAACCATGCTGTTCATGAGCAAGGATGTGATTTTCTTCAAGGTGGCGTGTAATAGTGTCAGCTATAATACTTTCCATGACCTTTGAGATCCCAGACAGCAAGGTCACCGGGCGTTTTGTTGGTATTGCCTTCATCGTCGATGCACGGATGTGTAATCGTACAGTACTTGTGTTGTGCGACTAACACCGTGCTAAATTGATTGGCCACGGATAGTGAGCTGCATGCTGAAACACGTTTGAGTCTCACTACCATCTTTTTCTCTATTTCTCATATCTGTCCAGGCCTGGGCAACCTGACAGTAATATCGCCCACGTGCAGTCTCTGACTGTGCGGCACTTTGCATGGATCAGGCTTGTGCTTTCGTACGTACGTCATCGTCGATGATAGGTCAAGTAATGTGTGCCATCTTGTAACAAAATAACTCCAAGCAGTGTCAAGTTGCGCAGTATGTAGCAAGTCCCACGTGTTTGCGGCAACAAACTCACGCAGTAGCGTGTACATCCTAATCCTCCTAGCAATGGCGTCCG
>JACCGJ010000373.1:9430-59553 GCA_013407085.1 Atriophallophorus winterbourni | reverse complement strand
GCGCTATGGTGGAAGACAAGTTGTTTATCGAGAGGATGTTACAGGTAAAACGGGACACAACTAAGGATGAATTTGAATTAGCGTTCAATATTACTGGTCGAGAAATCACGGTAAGGGAGGACAATTGCCCATGGCCAGCAGCCTGTACAATCCACTTGTGTTATTGAGTCCATGAATTCTGCGCTTGCAGACGAAAGCTAGGATGGGATAAAGGGATTTCTGACGATGTTGTGTTACTCTTTGATAACCGAATATCATCTTTACCTTCCGTCCCTCGTTGTACTGGTGGATGCATACAGCTTGACACGCCAATACAAGCACATGTATTTGGTGACGGAGCAGTGGCATATGGTGATAAAGATTTCACTTCACTAGTTGGTCTGCTATTTTCCAACTCAACCCGTTGAAAACAGTTTCTATTCCCAGACTTGAATCACACGCTTCAGTGCTTGCCGTACGCATATATTTGATGTTGAGACGAGTGTTTGGGAAACGCATCAAAACGGTTGTCTTTCAGAACGATTCAATGACGGTATTGTACTACGTTTATATTGAGTGCGGTGCGTTGCTATGCCTGGTCTAATAATGAAAACATATTATGCGAATGAAATGTTGCGGTAAAGCTAGCAGATGCACATAGAGCCTAGACTACCTGACTGTATCTTAGCCCACGTGCCGTCTGTGACTGTGCGGCAATTTGCCTGGATCAGACTTGTGCTTTCATACATACATACATACATACATCCCTGAATTCAACCCTTCCAACGCCTGATTACGTTCTATCACGAGTCCCACAATACATGAGAACACCAATTCGTCACGGCGTTTATTACTCACACGACAAAGAACAAGACGCTGCCTATCTTAATACGCAAATCTCTCTGTTTTCGTGCCGGTTGAGATTTCGGTCTGACTTGCCAACCAGTAGTTCCCTCACTACGCGTTGAGTTCGTTTGACCTCCAGCGAGAAATTGCATATCGCATGATATCGGCTAACCTTGTCTGTTGTTGTTGTTGTTGGCCTCCTTCGGTCGATGTCGACCATGGATGTACATCAACAATCGCATGAATTTTCATGTTCTACAGCTTTTTGAATGACTAAACAGTCCGATTCGGGAGGAACAATCTCTCCCGCAGCGCTTGCAACGATAGTCAGGACTCAGTTGTAGGGCGTCAGTTGCATGTCGGCGCCGTGATCTGAGTTCAGCATTCAAGGATTGTATCTGCTTCTCCATATCTTGCAGACGACGCTTCACACAATGCCTTGTCTATGCGCTCTTTTTCCGACGCTATTGTTGCTCGAACCGTTCTCGTGCGATTACCCTGGAGCACTCGTTCTTGTGGATCAGCGAGTCTTGTCGTCGGTCTGTTCGGCGCTTCCCGATCTTGTATTGTGATGTTCTGCATATCTTCCGAAAGGGAGCTCATGATTGGCGCCTTTTGCTAGCGCACTTCATACCTCTGCAATATATCTTCCCCACGTGTTTTTTTATATAAACGCATCGTTGCATCCGCGGTCTAAGTTGCTCTCTCTCTCTAGTGCATTCGGGTACTTTGTTGTTGCTTCCAAAATTGCATCAAGTGCATTGATTTGTTAATTACTATTTCAGTTTGATGAATGCCGAACGCTCTGTTTCATCAAACGTCGAACAATAGCCAGCGTGTTTGCTAGATGAGACATTCTAAACCCTGGGGTTCACTGTGCTATCAGGAGATGCCTGTTAGATTCCAAATTTGCTTTTATAACGCGTTCGGTTTCATGCGATGCATTTTCCTGCCTTCATTTAACTTGCTAATAATGATCCCCTTTCCTGTTTATACTGAGTAACCGCTTTCAAAATTTAATCTCCTCTCACTATCTGTCCTTATACTCTCACCCATTTCTACTTTCGCTACCTCAGGTCAACGCCCTTCGCGCAAGCACTCGACCAGTCGCCCCCGACGAATATCGGTCGCCAAATATGCAACCAATCGTTCATCGTTTGCCGATTTACTCACTTTTCCCGATTTCCCCGTCACGGACTTCTTGTCGGATGTGTACGCACTCTCTCCACAACCGCCGGTATTCGCTCGTGGTTGCTTACGCCGAACACCGTTCACATGTCCCGTGAGTGAGTTCCTTCGCCCGGAACAAGTATTTCATCATCTGATCGAGGAGCATGGCGACTACGGGATTCAGGTTAGTCATCGGGTGTTGATGACAACAATGTGAAGAGTCGTCATTGTAACCATGTTCCCCCCTTGTTTCTATCCAGATCATCCGTATGGCTCAACATGACACTGAGCCGACATCCCCACCGAGCACAACACAAGATACTTTCCAATTCGGGATTCTTGAATCGATCATGGTCGAGTCTACATCCTCAGGGCCTTCATCGTTGTCTTCCTCCGGACGGCGATCCATTCATCTGCAACCACCCCCGATGGAATCGATCTCGGCCAAACCCGCCACCCAATCTGGATTCTCCGTCACCGCCATTGTGGTCGCGGAGGATTCCGAACGCGTCGTGCATTGTGACCGACTGCTACCGCTGATATTGTTCACCTTTTTGACGGATGTGGAAAACGCATACCCGAAATGTAGACTCGCTTCGGCTGTCGATCGACTTTCGTTCCAGGTATGTTTTTCGACCCTTTTTTTACCAAATATCGATCCTCGTGCCTGTGTATTTGTGTTCTTGTTGTTCTTGACGGTCTTGATTTGAACAAACAGTACAATCGCATGCTCTGTTTCCATGTTTTAATGTCGGTTTGTTATGCGAATGAATGGGATTGTGAAAAGTTATAAAGGGCGTAATAACGGCACTAAGGCATGCTATAGGCTGAAGATATTTTCTTGGACTGTTTCATTAATCTTGTGTCTGTTATTAAGTGAAAGGGGGAGTGAAGCTTGAAACGTGACGGTAAAAACCGCCGGGAAACTGTCATGCTGATGTCGCTCTACTCGTTCACGGCGCTTGATTGAAAGCGAGTTTGATTCAAGGTGTAGGCACCTAATCCAATTATGTCTGTGTTTAATCTTATACAGGTTCAGTATGGCTTTCTCGTTTAGTGATGTATGCGTTACATTACCCCTTGGTTGAATGAGATTTGCATCAAAAGTTTGTCATAACCGGGGGTGGCAGTGGGAATAAGCTCCCACTGTTTATAAAAGTTGGAAGACAAAACTCCAGTATTTAGGGTATAGCGAAGCTGACAACCACGTCCAGCTTCTCGCCTGCACGAGTGGCTCCCCGAGCCCGGCGGAACTACTTCTACCAACAGGAGAAGGGGCGAGGGCGAGTGACTGGCGCCTGAAAACCAGTTTGCTTCGGGCAGATGGAGCTCGTGGAGCCTGGGAGGGCATTTCATCTAAGGGAAGGTAAACCCTGATTTTAAACCTATGCTTCCTTGTGGGAAAGGCATCGGGAGAAAAATCTGGAGCAGAGTCTCGTAGAGGGTTAGTTGGTGCACACCACCTCTTTCTGGCAACTCCCTGCTGCCTTGCAGGTCGCACTTGGTTGGCAAAGGCTAGAGTACCTGACTCGAACAAACGCCGAGTGGCGCTGGGGACACCGTTCCCAAGAATCTTCATTGAAGCCGACTCATCCTCCTGGAGGAGATAATCTCGCACACAACAACACAAGATTCGCATCCAGCGTTCTGCCGTTGTGCACTATTCGATCTCTCCCTTATGCTAAGACTAATTTTCGAGAAACGTGTTTGGGATGAATAAAATTTGCTTAACTTCAAATGCTACGTATAAAACTCTAAATCATCTATGCAGTTTTTGCTCACATCTTGCTTTTTACCATCATCAACAAGATTGGTTTTAATTCGATTTGAAGCAGTCATCATCGTCGTTGATAGCATTTCACCGGTAACAAGTACCAAGTGCTTTACCGCCATACAGCCATGAAATATTAAAATATTCTGAAAGATATGAGAAGGATGGGACCTAAAAAGCCACTGAATTTATTTTAACATTCTTTCAAGTCTCACTGAACCTAATCTTACTATCTCCACCTGAGAATTTGTGCACGGATGTGCAATCGTGCAGTATTTACCACACGCCTCTCTCTCAACTTGCGGCTAACATCGTGCTAAATTGATTGGCCAACGGTAGTGAGCTGCATGCTGAAAAACGCTGGAGTCTCACTACCATCTTTATTTCTATTCCCCCCATACCGGTCTAGGTCTGGGAAACCTGATAGTATCTTAGCCCACGTGCAGTCTCTGACTGTGCGGCACTTTGCCTGGATCAGGCTTGTGCTTTCATACCATAATATCCATTCAGAAACCGGTTGGTTTAAGTGCGAGTACTTTGAACAGACGTCTACATTGGTCAAATTATAATCTTCATCCTTTATTGATTCTGTATTTCGACACCGTGGTTATTCGTACGAACCTTATTGAACAGTTGCTGATGAGTATCACTTTGTTTTTAAATTGTTCAACAGTTAGCACATGGTATTTGAAAATATTCGAGACCAATCGGGAGTCCATAATCATGAAAATAAAGTTAACAATTAATCGGTTATAGCAAGATTTTGGTAACGTTTCGCTTCTGAACACAGAAGCTTCGTCAGACCAAAAGTGTCAATACGAGGTAGTTGAAATAACAAAGGCTGAGGCGAATGCGGTGAACAAGGTGGATGGGGCGGATATCTCAACAATCTGGCGTTCGGTTTTGCAGCGGATTAGGATTAACGAACATCACACCTAATACGCACATGGTTACGTAAGCAGTGTGTCAGCAGACGCTGTTCACACCTGATCTCCCCTGTCTAGCTTAGAGAACTCAGGATTGGTCAAGAAAATGTCATGTAGACATGAAAACTGTTCGTACCGACATCCTTGGTCTGACGAAGCTTCTGTGTTCAGAAGCGAAACGTTACCAATAATTTGCGCATGGTTCGTTGTCGAACCAAAATTCGACTACCATCGCTCATCGTGCCAAGGTAAGAAACACGTATCGGCAGGAATACCCCTCCCCCAGTTCTGATGTTCCTCATAATCCACGAGGTTCGTGGTTGATCAATCTAAAACAAACTCAGCCGCCGTGCACGTGAATTTTACGCATTTTTTCACGATTGAGCACGACTCACTTGCGCTGTTTTTCCCCAGGCTCATCACCCCGTCGAATGGCCAGCGACAGCGCCGTTTTTGGATGTTTCCCTCCCCGTCACAGACGAAACACCCACGTGCAAACCGCCTGACCGGGTGCTCTCGTTGAGCGAGTCTCTCACTGACGTGCTCACTCGCAGTCCCAGCATCGCGGTGATTCACAAACCCAAGAGTCAGCATTGCATGCAACTCCCGGTGCTTCATGTGGATCTCCGCTCCAACCTGGCACAATCCACAATGGGCGACCACAATGACCCCCGGTGGCACATCTCATACCTGGGCACCTGGCCCTCTCACCAAGTACCGGTTCAACGCGCCATCGTTGCCATGCAGACCAGCATTCAAGAACGTCTGTCCCTGTTGGTCGCGCAGGGAGCGGTGCACTGTCACAAGAATTTGCTGTGGTATCGGTTGTTCGACGTGAATCAATCCGATGTGATTGAGACGGTCATCGAATCGGTTGGGATTCAGACTGAACTCGAAAGAGAGAATTCAAATGGTGGTGGTGGCTGCCTCAGCATGAGCGAAGTGGAGGTATGTTTTGAGTTTTGGAATGGTTGTTGATGGGATACCGTTTCAAATCAAAATAGATGAGGCACGTAAATCATGGTAGTTGCTACACATGGTGCGTATGGAATATGTTTGGGACCGATTGTGTATTCATAATGCAAAGAAATTTAAGTGTAGTTTTTGGGTAACGTTTCACTTCTGACACAGAAGCTTCGTCAGACCAAGAGTGATAGTCAGGACAGGAGCATGATTAAGTAGCAGTCAACCCACCGCTAAATTATTATTATTATTATTATCACACAAGTCTTTACAGACGATGTGCCAACAAGTATACCATGAAGAAGGTACATGATGAAAGAAAAAAAGAGGGGGAATTTTTTTGTCTGTCTGTTTACACATGCCGTTTTTGATCTTTTTTGTCTTTTTTGGAATAAGGGAGGGGGGAGGGTCATTAATAAACGGGAACACAAGCACGGCAGGATTCTCGCCACTGGTTCCTTTCTTTTGCCATCACACTGAGTGTTATCAGCCACATATTTTCACGGTCCTTCGGACCCCACCCGGGTAAGCGCGATGTTCCCACGATGGCTAGTGGGGCTGTTAGACGCTTGAGGGTCTTCCGCCAGGTATTCCTTTGTCCGCCACGGCGACGTTTCCAATCAGGTCCAGCGAGAGCAAAAAGAGCTAGGCGAGGAAGGCGTCGATCATCCATACGGAGAACGTGCCCCAGCCATCTCAGCTGGCACATGGATATATGATCGGAGAGTGGCACAGAGCGATCGCCGAGGACTGCCTTCCTGACGTCATCATTTTTGACTTTCTGTTGCCAGCTTAAACGAGCTATACTCCGCAGGCAGCGATGATCAAACGTCGATAATCGTTGACTATCGGCTTGTCGCAGCGTCCACGTCTCGCAGCCATACAGTAGAACTGCTCGTATGGTGGCCTGGTACACTCTGCCCTTCAAGCGTAATCCAACATCGCGTCGGCGCTACAGATACCGTAGCCCAGCGAAAGCATAGCGTGCTGTGATTACAGCCTCAATATCGCCCCCAGTGGTGATGCAGCTCACTAGGTAGGTGAATCTGTCAGTCACTTCCAGTTTATAGTTTTCGATCGTCAAATCAAGTGTTGGGTCTGTCCAATCCTGTAGGAACACTTTGCTAAACCGCTAAACAGCCTATAGTACGCCTACAGTGTGTCACGTCTCGTGGGAATGATCAGGATCAGTGG
This sequence comes from Atriophallophorus winterbourni, assembly GCA_013407085.1. Classification (NCBI taxonomy): domain Eukaryota; kingdom Metazoa; phylum Platyhelminthes; class Trematoda; order Plagiorchiida; family Microphallidae; genus Atriophallophorus; species Atriophallophorus winterbourni. The sequence continues at coordinate 52,704 of JACCGJ010000373.1, read as the reverse complement.
TCCATTTTCCTCACAGTGTGTATCCACGTCAATCTGATACAAGTGAACACTGTCAAGGTCAGTTGACACAGCTGCCCACATACGTAAAGGTACATAACTAACGGGGCTAAAGTCAAGCTATGTTTGAAGAAAAAACAAAAATCTAATTAACTAGTAGGTATAAGGTGATTAAAAACTATTTACTTTCGCATCAGTGCCGAGCGCCAGATTGTGGAGATTTCTGTCCCACCCACCATGATTTTATCTGTGCGCTCCGATATTGATACGCATTTCCGAATATATCGTCACACACCTTACATGCGCTTCCTTTTAGGTTGACGTACAGCTGGGGCAACCATAGTGTTTGTTGGGTGCCTCGGCAAAGATGATTACGCTCAGGTCAAATCAGCTAAAGCCAATTGGGAAAATGACACCTGGATAGTAGCTTTCATCGCCAACGTCTCCTTATCATTCCACGAGTAAATCAACTGTTCGCGAACCAATAGTGTGCATTCGAAAAGCTGTCTTTTGAAGTGTAGCCAGCCGCTACGATATCTGATTGTATAATCCTAAATCGCAGCCTCCCTGATCGCATCGATCTTCTTCTTATTATTATTATTAGTAGTAGTAGTATTAGTATTATTATTCACGTTTTTTCATGAAATCAGTCGCTCGGAAGATAAGCATACAAAAACGACGCCATGGATGGGCAGCGTTGATGTTTGAAAAAAAAGAATCAATCTGTTCAAAATATATGAGTTCCTCTCATGTAGCAATCGTAGATTTTCATTGAGCCAGATAGTTCACTCACACAAACATCACAACTATCCTGCAAATAAATCCGTTCAACGTAAGCACAATCGGATGATGTTCACTACGATGCACTTGTAACCCATCTTCCGTAACATGTCAACGATAGACTTGTTGATTTATCATGTATTGTGCTTGCTTTGTTTGTGTTCCCAAGTGGAGTGAAACAGCCCTGGATGACAAACTTGCACGTCCATTACAAATGCAATCCCGTCCTTCACAGCAATCATGTCAGGTTTACAGTAGCTGGATTGGAGCGGGACATGCACCTCGTACGAAGCTTATAATCCGTGACGAACAAGAAGTTTGCAAACTTCGTTGTTTCACCATTGTGGGTTAATGCACACTTTTGTAGATGATTTAAACTTTCCGGACACCCACATCCTCTGTTCTGCAGCGTCAGCTTCTGTTTTTTTACACAAATGTCCTCATATTTATCAGCAAAACACTTGAGCCGTGCGAAAGAATTCTATTTCAATATTTCTCATCAAGCTCTGTATTACAAGCGTAAGAAAATACAAATGGATCTGATCCACATCAAGGCAGTAAATAAAAATAAATGTCACCTGTTTAGTCGGTATATGATTTCGGTCAAGGCGATGAGGAATCCGGAACTAATCTTTTCTTGACACGGGAGTGTTCGGTCTAAATATATTTTGGTTGCAATCACCTCAGCTGACCACCGCAAGATGTTCCAGCCAAGTCTACGTGACACGTTGTCTGGAACCATGTAAACAACTGAGAAAAGCTTACTCCCTGTCAATTTTTCCCTCTAATGAAGCGAATCAATATTTTAAGTCGCATGACAAAGCCCTTCTTTCTTTAAGACCCAGTTAAAATTCCTTGTTTGCTATTTATTCGATAAATATGTTCGCTCCACGCGACACGATGTGGTTTTTTCATTCACACTTCCAGGAACTGATTCGTTCTGCACCCTTCGATTTGGACGTTCTTCAACTAGACCATCGCTTGATGCGACTGTTGGAAATCGGCGCGGAGCATGTGTTCAGCGCGATCGCACAAATCCGACACAGCTTCATGCAATCCCAATCCGAGTACACGTGCACCCATATTTGGGGTGCACACGCACCTCACGTGACCAAACATCACGCGGCCTTGGTATCTCCGAAATTCACGGATGGCTTTGTTCTGCTTTCGTGGTCGTGTTCTACGATGAATGAAGTGAAACAGTTCAGCGTACGTTTTGAATTGGATTTCATAACAGCGTTTGATGCTATGCCGAGTATCTGCGAATAACTACAATGTCGATAAGCCAGCCCGCTTGCTTAATCTGTGGGCACGTAAAGGCCATCCACGTTAATCTTTATCTGTCGCAGAACCACCAGATCTGCCACATCCGCTATGTGGGCCGTATTCAGCTCAGCCTTTGTTATTTCAACCACCTCAATGGTATGAAAGCACAAGCCCGACACAGCCAAAGTGACGCACAGTCAGAGACTGCACGTTGGCTACGATACTGGCAGGTTGCCTAGGCCTAGACAAATATGAGGGGGAATAGAAATGGTAGTGAGACTCCAGCCGATTTCAGCATTCAACTCACTACCGATGGCCAATCAATTTAGCACGGTGTTAGCCGCACAGTACAGAAGTGCTGCATGATTACACATCCGCCTCAGTGTGAAGTCTCTCTCTCTTTAGGGTTTCACACCCCGCCTCATCACTTCCACGTTATCAAGATCCACTCTGTGACCAGTGTCCAGAACGTCTTCAGCCAGGGCAGAATCCCGAATGAGGGATTGATATTCACTAGAATTGTGGGGTGGCTTTACGAATCGTTTTCCGTGTTCATTTATTTGCAAAGTTCTCTAGACGTTTGCCCAATGTAAATGCATGGACAACCCTTGGACTTAATTTTGTGTACAGAGTTCATTGCACGACCGGATGGTGTCCTCTCTTTGAGTTACATTTATACGGAGCGGAGCGATTTGCGTCTCTTATATGTTAATGTTATACTTGCGTTAATCAAGATTCCTACGAGGTGCTTTTAACATATGGTAGAGTGAACGTAGCTTGCTAAATGTTTTCCGTTTTCTGTTGTGGATGTTTGACTCGGTTCAATTTGAGTTTAATTCAACTGTTGGGGCAAGTCGGCGACTTGCTTTCTCACGTGCTCAGCCTCGTACAACAGCGTTTCCCCTACGAACTGAAATACCCTTTCAGGATGCGTGAAACCGTACCTCAAAACCGCAGCTTTATCGATTAGTTTGCGTTATTCCGTGGTTCATATTTTGTCCCTTCCGTAGATTCAATTTCTTTTGTAAACTGGATTTTTCTGTGCAAGTTATTGAGATAACTCTGAAACGCATCTAGTATTTTTGCGCTTTTATTCTTCCTCATATCTGTCTAGGCCTGGGCAACCTGACAGTATCTTAGCCCACGTGCAGTCTCTGACTGTGCGGCACTTTGCCTGGATCTGGCTTGTGCTTTCATACCATACCATGACGAATGAATCGTCGACATAGCGCCATCGTGTATTTGGTTTCATAGTTTGATTTTTAGAGTCATCTTTTCGAAATGCTCCATGTACGTATTTTTTAGCACTGGGAAAATATGTGAACCCATCGCTAAACCTTTCTTTTGCTTGTATATTTTCCCATTAAACAAGAAGTGGTGCATATTTGGACAAATTACTACACCGTCGATGATTTGCTGTACGATCTTTCGCAGATGTGCTATCGTGCTGTGCAGCTATCACCGTGCGAAATTGATTGGCCACGGGTAGTTAGTTGCATGCTGAAACACGCTGGAGTCTAACTACCATTTCCTTATCTGTCTAGGCCTGGGCAACCTGACAGTATCATAGCCCATGTGCAGTCTCTGACTGTGTGGCACTTTGTCTGGATCAGGCTTGTGCTTTCATACCATACCGTCCGATCTTTCAAGATCGCATCGAACTTAAGTGACTTTCTTGCTAATTCTAGAGCGCAGAAGTGTACCTCAAAATTGCATCTGTGTTGATTGGCTTATGATATGTTGTAGTTCTTACCTTACGGTTATTTTTCTCTCTTACCATGACTTGCCGTTGAATGTCTTTGCGTGTTGTTACAGGACTTTGAACTGCGCGCCTATTTTCGCACTCTCGGTGATCCGATGAATCCGAATTCCATGCAACTTTTGATCGATTCCAGTCAGAACATACAATGCGCGTTTTTCGAACGCTCCCCATTGGCCTCATATATTGCGAGCTTTGTCGAAATATTGGGATTCTTTGTGTGGAAGGGGTTGCATTGGAAAGTGGCCTAATCGCGCTCCGAGGAGTGGTTCATCCATGTCTTTCATGTTTTTTCTAAGCGTCACTGACTTGTCAAATACATATTTTTTGTAATTGTTTCATTGTTTACTCGGATGGGGATTGACTGTGGTACCCTAATACTGTGCACATAATATGAGAGATTTTTTTAGATACGTTTAAAGCACTTTCGAACAGTTTTCTTACAACAAACCGCGGTGTACAAAAGTAGAATCAATCAATGATTCCGGGTCAAAAGTTCAAACGCTGGGTAACATTCCCCCACCCTACGCTACACCCGTAGGGAATTCTCTTATGTGACGGGAGAGAAACCAACGTAATTACCACAAGAAAATTCCTCGAAGCGCGACACCCTTAATTCATGACGTTCAATTGGAAGGGATTTATGCACCAATAAGGAACTGAATATTGAGCTGCGTGACCTTGAGAGCAAACATTGACCAGTTAACGCATAAAATCTGAGGACGCGACGATTACTCTCACTTTGCAAGAAGTAATGCTGACTATGCCATCTAGCTTGATGACGAAATGCCCTACAGCAATGCAATACCAGCTTTGGCAACAAAACTCCTACATCCAATCCTTGAGCGACAAGAATTCGATTCAATTGAAACCATTACTACATGGGATTTGTGAAGAGCATTAATGAAAAACAGAGCATTGCGGTTTCCACGTGACTCGAGTAAGGACCACGAAACCAACAGTGAATTGAAAGTGCAGAGGATGTGGGGATGAGGTTCATTTATATTCAAACGCTGAATATCATTTTAGTCTCAAACTAACAAGAAAGAAACGTTCATTTGGATAACTCCCATAGTTGTCTGCAAATAAGCGAGTGCACGAGAGTATCACAACAGAGATGATTCTTGAACGGAATCTAATTTGTTCCGCGTGAATAAATCCTGTAAGAGGTGGTTCGGGTTATGGAATGTTTTTTAAAGTAAGATAAGGTCTCCTGATTCGTCGACAGAGAAAGTCGAGCTATCCTTTCTTTATAAGGCTTGTTTCGGGTGCTGAGAACTAGTTTTGTTGAGATGGGATAGATTCGCTGCATAAGTTCAACATCCCTCTTGAGCCACGGAGACCATGGCTGCAGACCGTATTCCATGACTGGTCTCAAGTATGTATTCATGATCTTTGGGAATATGGTCGAAAATTTCCCAAATACTCGGAGTTTATTTCGGAATTTGTTCACAAATTCTCCAAACACCCTTCAACAACTACAATGCCCGTCAGATCTAACGAGTGTTAGCCTACACTGTATCTGATGGGAAGACCTGACGAGGAGATCAGATCGGTTGGACGACCGCAATAGTTGTTGCTGGCTCCTTCTCGACTGGTTGGGCATGACGATACTCAAATGTGCCAGTCTGGAGAGACATGAAGACTTAATCGCGATCGGCCAAACGTGGGTCGGTAGCTCAGGCCGTAAGGCATGAGACTACAATGTGAAGGTCTTGGGTTCGAATCAGACCCGAGACAGGATATGCACTACTGATAAGCTCTAATAAGAGCGAAACTCGAGTCCAGTGATTCCAATGTGGACCGTTGTGATAAGCTTTGTGAATATTTCGAAAGACTTGGTACTGATGAGTAGACACAAACACATGTTCAGGCTTGTTGCGCAAATGATATGTGGGGGCAGGGAGTTCCATAGAAAACAGACTCTGACAGCAAAGAAAAACCTTCGACAATTTGATCTGGAGTGTGAAATAATTAACTTGTAGCCATGCAATCTGCTACCAAGTGCTTCTTGCCGATGAAACAGGTGTTCAAGTGGATGACCCACTGTATGCAGAATGTTGAAAAGCAGGATCAAGTCACCCCTGAGACGACGGTACGAGGTTTAGCGTTGCAATCTGCTCCTCGTATGGCCTGTTGTATAGACCGGTCACCAGTTTTGTAGCGCGGTGGTATACCCGTTGCAGCAAGGTCATGTCCTTTTGTAACCATGGGGACCATGCTTGAACAGCATAATCCATTGTTGGTCTGATATAGGTGTTGATTATACGTGGGAGTATCTGCTTTGAGAAACGACCAAACATCCTTCTGAGCAATGCTAGGATTTGGCAGGACTTTCTTGTATACAACAGAACATGCCGTGAAGACTTCAGGTTACTGCTAATCCACACGCCCAGGTCTTTCTCTTCAGTAACCCATGAAAGTTGCTGAGATCCCAGAGAGTATGTGAATTCGAATGATTTACCGACGTTCAACATTTTACATTTTCGGATGTTGAATGGAAGGCAGTTCCGCAAGGACAAATTATGAAGTGATTCGAGATCATTTTGGAGAATTTGGCAATCTTCTATGGTGCGTATGCTAGTCCAGACTTTGATATCATCCGCAAATAAAATGATTTTGCTGCGTACGATTTCGGGTATATCATTCGCGTACACGAGGAAGAGTATTGGCCCCAAGACTGAGCCTTGAGGTACGCCACTTGTAACTTCTACTGGGCTGGATATTGCCCATTCAACTCTAACTTATGTAGTGACCAAAATCGTCATCTGGGGAATAGTTTCTGTCACGGAAAATAGTTGCATGCTACAAGCCACGAGATTCATCTACCGGGAATGACGAGCGTTTACGAATCGATCCCAAATCATAACAATACGTCAATTTACGCTGTACTATATTGACAAAGACGATTAAAAAGCAAAATATAACAAAACTCAACGGTAATCGAATACAGGTTTCAATGCAAACCCAACGTGTCCAATAAACGGAAGTCAAACAGCTCAGTTGAGAGCACAAAAAATCACCGTTTTCCAATAACGGTAAACACGGGTAACGGACAAATCAAAATGTGCGGAAGCCGAAGTGCAGCTAAACAAAGGAAAAATGTTCGGGAAAGAAAACTCTCACAGATTTAACATTTAGTTTAAATGTTATTTTCAATTTAAAGAACAAACAAAAAATATCACGGGAAAACTAGGACACAAAAAACTTGATAAAGAACACGGGTGTAGGGTGGGAACAAATGTCTTCAGTTCGTTTGATCTTGCTGGACCGAAAGAGGAATTTTCAAGACATCGACGCGGATTCATACACCGCCCACCAAAATTCCTCAAAATCTGAAAAGCAAGTAGAGACACAAACACTAAACTGCGGGGCTCTCCTCTACCTGGCTACCCGAACTGTGTACCTGCGCGACCAATGACAGCGACTCGACGATCAAATGTTTGGTGGTATCTCTGAAGTTGGCAGACCCGCCTCCCACCTAAAACATTTGCCTTCAATGTAATCAACGTTCGTCTTCGCATGCAACCGGCAGACTGAATGCTTGGTGGTATTTCTGGGGTCAGCAGATCCGAAAACCCGCCTCCCACCTTAAGCATTAGCCCCCGGGCCCGACACCCAGGTACAGTAGAATAAAGCAAGTGACTTTATTTAGTGGCGAGTCACACACGCCACGTCGCATCACCATCACTGAACACCTGTGGCTTTTTATAGGGAAAATGTTTGCTAGACAAAGACCCACCACGTCCTCCGGTTCTGCCAGCCCCCTACAATAAGCTCATGAATGATATCCTACCCGAACGAGCCTTATGTATTGCATCCTCCAACAGCGACGTTTTGCGCCATCTAAACAAGTCTAAATTACAAAATATTGTATCCGAGTTCCCAAAAATAAATGGTTCATCAGGCATACAACCGAAAGGTTTACGCCAATCATACGGATTGTCGTGCTGACCATACGTCGCCCCAATTAAAGCTGATTCAGTGTCATGTGTAAATGACGAAAATTTTGTGTAAAATTCCTTCTTATTTTTCTGTTTGAAGAATTGAATTCTTCTTAATTCTCAACAATATTATCTTACATTGTTTTTGTGTACACATTTTCCTTATGCACTTGTATACCCCATTTTGTTTTACTGAAGTAATTTATATTGCTTGGCTGCCATTAAAATTCCACATATTTTGCTCGTGGTATTTGGAGAAAACAGAGACGATTGTTCACCATTGTATTGGTAATTTTATTTCTTTGCATTTATCAATTGGCAGTCTATCTTGTCAGCATTGGCTGAATTTGTTGTTGTCATTTGGAAACTTTGAGCATTTTGGCTCACATCAGTTGTACAACCCGGTACAGTTGAGGTTTGTTAATTGTTATTGTCTATTAATATTGTTAATAGAACCGTAGAAAACTCGAATCATTGTGGTTTTGAATTGTCGAAACTAAGAAACGGGTGGACTACGCGTTTAACAGCGACTTTAGTCGATACAGTTCTCAACTCGGATTGTTCTATTTGGAGAATCAGAAAATTGAATTGCTCATTTGGAAACGGTCAATTTGGATCGTCGGCCTATTTGAACAAGGATCAACTTGGATATTCGTGCCGCAATTCTATTTTGTTTCAAACTCGGTGACGTCCCCTGTTTTTCTTTTTTATATCTTCGTTTTTGCATTAATTGATAATGCCTAAAAAATCGAAACGGTTGATCTTTACTGGGAAACATATTGATAGTGAATTTAATTGACACTGCTGGTTCTGCCTCACATAGCTCTTGCTTGTCGCCTTTAGGTAGTTGTAATTTAGAACCTAAACCCGAACAGGCTATGCGGGATTTACAGCAGGATTTAGTAGTAGTAAAGGAAATGTTAGCTCAGTTGTGCCGATCCAACGACAATCCGGTGGCTAGTTTTCCCGTCGCTGATCGTCAACTTGAATCGGAAGTGGACAACGCGCCACAGAGAATCGTGAAAGATTCTGCTTCACTTCCAAAGGTTGAATTATCATCATTTGATGGTAATCCAGTGGACTACTGAAAGTTTATAAGGCAGTTTGAATGCCATGTGGAATCAAAAACTACTGATTCTGGTCAGCTTCTATTGTACCTCACATATTATTGCCGAGGTAAAGCTCGAAATGCGATTGACGCTTGCGTGATGTTGCCGCCTGAAGAAGGTTATGAAAGAGCACGCAGCATTCTAAGGGAAATGTTTGGCCTACATCATGTTGTTGCACGCTCGTTATTGAACGAGATGTTGAGTGAAGCAACACGGGTAAAAAACACTTCCGATAGTCTGTCAAACCTCGCCTTGAGGATGGAAAACTGCCAAATTGCTTTGAAGCAAATATGTTGTGAAGCAGATTTGAATTCTGTAACCACGTTGGAAGGCGTTGTTAAGTGTCTACCTGTCGCCTTACAGCATCAGTGGGCTGATGCGGCGGATCAACTCAGCATGGATGGCCATGGAGTCACATTTGAGCACCTGACACAATATGTGTCACGGCGTGCACGTATCGCAAGGAGCAGGTTTGGGCAGCTGCTTCAAACAACTAGCTCAAACACGCATCATCGATCACCTCGTGCATACCCAAATGCGAGGAGTGGTTTCCAAACCACTGAGAAAAGAAATGTGTTTGTTACCACAAGTGATGTAAGGCCTAGCATGAAATGTTGCATTTGCCAGGCATCTCATGAGTTACAAAATTGTCCGGAATTTATTGAATCTTATGTCAAGTCGCGCTGGGAAATCGCCAGGCGCAACTCTGTTTGTTTCTTATGTCTGCAATCGTCACATGGCGCTGTCTCATGTAAATACAAGCCGTGGTGCACTGCCGAAAATTGCGGTAAACGACACCACACACTTCTACACTACAACCACGCTGCAGAGAAACCGTCCACGAATATTCACTGCAGTCATGCGGCATTCAGTGCAAAAGTGTTCTTAGGTTCTGTACCCATCAAGATCGAGACTCCAAATGGGCTTATAAATGCAGTTGCCTTCTTGGATAGTGGTTCTGATACCACTTTGATTCTTAATGACTTCGTTGAACAGAACAGGATGCCTAAAAGTCCTGCGCAAGTTTCATTGACCACTTTGGGTCATCAGCGTAAACTTACTTGTTCTCGTTTGAAATTTAAAATACACTCGTTTGATGGCAGTCAAGTAATCCACGTCCCTGAGGCTTACACAGTAGAAAAGTTGCCGCGTGTATCACAATGTCCAATGACAGCTTTGAGTGAACGGCCTGCATACTTGAAAGACGTTGACTTCCTTGATGTTAGTGATCAGCCTGTGACTGTGCTCATAGGCTGTGATGTCCCTGAAGCACATTGGGCGTTGGAACAGCGCTTAGGAGGCAGGCGCCGTCCATTTGCAACCAAAACGCTGTTGGGGTGGATTCTGCAAGGCCCAGCATGCCAAACTCCAAAGGATATCTTGTGTTTGAATTCTTCCTTGGAGCAAGGGTCCATTGATGAATGTGTCAACCGTCTGTACAATGCAGAATTTGCAGACATATCCGCTGAAGGAAATGAACGATCGCGCGATGATGAAGATGCATTGTCGCTCGTAAGCGGATCAAAAATTATCGACGGTCATTTTCAGGTACCGCTACCTTGGAAGCCTGATAGAAGCAAACTGACCACAAATTATTTGTCAGCGGAAAGGCGCTTAAGCTACTTGCGGCGTCGATTTGAACGCGATAGTGTTTTGTTCGAGCGTTACAGCAAGGTTATGGCACATCATTTGGAGATTGGTTATATCGAACCCGTTCTGAATAATGCCACGGAGAATATTGTTTGGTATTTGCCTCACCATCCGGTTTTCAATCCTAAGAAACCGGAAAAGCTGAGAGTAGTTTTCGATTGTGCGGCTAAACACAATGGTGTGTCGTTGAATGATGTACTATTTCAAGGACCAAATCTGACAACAAATTTGATCGACGTATTGCTGCGCTTTCGATTACATGTATATGCTGTTGCTGCTGACATCGAAGAGATGTTCCTCCAAGTCAAAGTGCCAAACTATGATAGAGATGCACTTAGAATTCTCTGGTGGGAGGATAATGATATGTGTGGTTCCATTAAAAAATTTAGGATGACAGTTCATCCCTTTGGGGCAATGTCGTCCCCATTTTGCGCTACGTTTGCACTGCGTAAAACGGTCGTGGATTTCGGTCATTTATTTGAAGAACGAATTGGAAATTATGTTTCGAAAAATGTTTATATTGATGATTGTTTAGTATCAGTGCCTACTCGAGAGGAAGCGAAGTCCTTGATAAGGCAGTTGTCATCATTGTTACGAATGGGAGGTTTTCGTTTGACAAAGTGGATTGCCAATGACCGTATCTTACTTGATGATGTGCCTTCGGATGACCGCGCACACAACGTACGAGCAATTAGCCAAGATAAGCTACCGATGGAAAGAATTCTGGGTGTTAAATGGGATGCAGCCACAGACGAATTTTCGTTTGATCTGAAACCTGCAAACCGCCTTGATTGAAGTTGAGCGGATTCTGAACAACAGACCGCTTGTTCCTTTTTCTTCAGACGACATCGACTCCCTTTCTCTGTGTCCCAACGACTTGTTGCTGAATCGCTCAAATGATGGAATGCGTTCTGAAGATGGGTTTGTTGACAGTTACAAGAGAAATTGGAAACAATCGCTGCACTTGGCGAACGTCTTTTGGAAGCGTTGGAAGTCAGAGTATCTACCACTGCTACAGACAAGACAGAAGTGGATCCATCGTAAACGTAATTTCCGTGTTGGAGATATCGTACTAGTGAACAATGTTGAAGCCCCGAAGCGTGCTTGGCCACTAGGTATTGTTGTGGATATTCACTTCAGCGAAGATAATTTAGTAAGGTCTGTTGTTGTTCGTACAAAGAATGGTTTGGTTACCCGCGATATACGGAAAATTTGTCTGCTGGAAGGATCTCATAAAGACGAAGGCCCGGAGGTTGGCGCGGTGGCGCAAATAGGGCAAGCTCGAACTTCTTAAAGGGTCAGGAGCAAAGCTGGAGGACGTGGTGAGTCTACGTTTGGCAAACGTTTTCTCTATAAAAAGCCACATATGTCCAGTGATAGCAATGCGATGTGGCGTGTGTGACTCGCCACTCAATAAAGTCATTTGCCGTTTGTCTTGCGTTTTTTTGGGTTAGGATTGGAGTAGTTGGGTAGGGAGGCGGAACCAATCAGTTAGTTTCATTCAGAACACCAGGTTTAGAAGGAATTTGGCGGGAGGTGTAAATGACGAAAATTTTGTGTAAAATTCCTTCTTATTTTTCTGTTTGAACAATTGAATTCTTCTTAATTCTCAACAATTTTATCTTACATTGTTTTTGTGTACACATTTTCCTTATGCACTTGTATACCCCATTTTGTTTTACTGAAGTAATTTATATTGCTTGGCTGCCATTAAAATTCCACATATTTTGCTCGTGGTATTTGGAGAAAACAGGGACGATTGTTCACCATTGTATTGGTAATTTTATTTCTTTGCATTTATCATTTGGCAGTCTATCTTGTCCGCATTCCCTGAATTTGTTGTTGTCATTTGGAAACTTTGAGCATTTTGGCTAACACCATTTGTACAACCCGGTACAGTTGAGGTTTGTTAATTGTTATTGTTTATTAATATTGTTAATAGAACCGTAGAAAACTCGAATCATTGTGGTTTTGAATTGTCGAAATAAGAAACGGTTGGACTACGCATTAAACAGCGACTTTAGCCGTTACATCGTGTGAACCAGGCCTACTTTCCATTTGGGCTGATTTGGTGTCAGGTTGGCCAGCCTTAGTCTCCATCCGATGCGAATTAGTGTCGGAAAATTCAGTCACAAAATCCGACTGAGCTAATTCAGTGTCAGGTAACTCAGCTTCCTGATCACCATCGACAACACAAAGGTCAATATCCTTCAACATTACACCAGTAGAAACAATTTCTTGACAATTAACGAGACTAACAGGCCTTGCTATTGTATGCGGTTGCCCGAAAAGGTCCTTCAGGATTGATCTCGCCCGCTTATACGCACGTTCAGGTGGCAGCATGACACACTCTTCAATAGATTCTTTTGCTATACCTCGGCAATAATTTAGCAAACATAGGAACCTCTGTCCGTCATCAAGAGTTCTAGACTCCACATAGGTCTCGAACTGACGACAAAATTTCCCGTAGGTGCTAGCTGAACCATCAAAAGATATCAATTCTATCTTCGGACGGTCAAATCTCGGTATACTGCCGGGCTTTTTATTACGGACAGAATCTTCTACCTCCGAACGAGGGTAGTCAGCTACTTTTCCTTTTGATGCCCACAATGCGCAAGATAACTTGCCGAAGCAGCAATCTTAGCCATTTTAACCTCGTATACCGCCTGAAGCTAATTCAATTTGTGCTGCATTTCGATTGTTTCCTGCGACAGTTTTAGGAGTTCAATGCGCATTTTAGCCTTACGAACACGAATATTTGAATCTACCGTTGAACCCCTCAAGCTACCACGAGAGCCCTCAACAGAACAATGAATGCGCTTACCTGCGGTGTCTTCCGTTCTATTATCGACCAACTGTTGGGAAGATTTGATCTTTTCGACAAAACTGTGGGTAACAGGCATATTGACGTCAGCGAATTCGACGTTGAGTACTGTATTTTCTCTAATTAAGACAAATAGGGTACAAACCGAATTCCAACGTTGAGTACTGTATTTTCTCCAATTGAGACAAATACGGTCTAAATCGAATTCGAACGTTGAGTACTGTATTTTCTCCAATTGAGACAAATACGGTCCAAATCGAATTCCAACGTTGAATACTGGATTTTCTCCAATTGAGACAAATAAGGTCCAAACCGAATTCCAACGTTGAGTACTGTATCGACCAAATCGTCACTGGGGACTAGTTTCTGTCACGGAAACTAGTTGCCTGCTACAAGCCACGAGAATCTTCTACCGGGAGTGACGAGCGTTTACGAATCGATCCCAAATCAGAACAATACGTCAACTTACGCTGTACTCAACGGTAATCGAATACAGGTTTCAATGCAAACCCAACACGTCCAATAAACGGAAGTCAAACAGCTCAGTTGAGTGCTCAAAAAAATACCGTTTTCCAATAACGGTAAACACGGGTAACGGACAAATCAAAATGTGCGGAAGCCGAAGTGCAGTTAAACAAAGGAAAAATGTTCGGGAAAGAAAACTCTCACAGATTTAACATTTAGTTTAAATGTTATTTTCAATGTGGAGAACAAACAAAATATATCACTGAAAAATTATGACACAAAAAACTTGATAAGGAACATGGGTGTAGGGTGGGAACAAATGTCTCCAGTTCGTTTGATCTTGCTGGACCGAAAGAGGAATTTTCAAAACATCGACGCGGATTCATACACCAATGAACATTGTTTGGCGAATACATATTGTTTAGCGTTCAAGCTTCTTAATTTATGCATGAAATTCTCCAGCTCGTTTGCCGCTATCCTATCCATATTCTTTTTACATATGGATGTTTATATAGCAGGTCGATATTTGACTGGTAAACTGGAAACAATTTTCGTGTAAATCGGCTTGATGACAACTTGATTCCGGCTTTAAGGCAAGCTAGCGGAATCCATGGAACTATGAAAAATATGGGTCATCGAAGCATCTATGATAGATGTCAGTTCTGTAAGCAAATGTCGTTGAATCTTATTCGGACCTGAGAACGATTATTAGTCGAGCCATCCTTGAAATTATTGCATTAATTTTGGATCAATTAAAAATGGTTAAGGGAATACTGTTAGTCCGTGAAATGTGTTATCTGACTGTAACAAATAAAGTTGTTGGTTAACGTGTAAACCACCCGTTTCATTGTTCGAAAAATTTAGAACAAAATTTTCGGTTATACCAATATACTATAACTAAACTGCTCTGGTTTTTCAAGCAACTAAATAAGCAACCTTATCGTTTCTCTGTACTTCATACACGTTTCACAAAGAATGGGCCAAATTAGTCAATACTCACATGTTGGAACGGGTACGAACCAGGTTCTTTTCTGCTAATTGGCAACGGGGACATCACCTGCTGACATTTCTGAACATCATATCGGCGGCATAAAAAACACTGACCGATAATTCGCTTTACAGTATCACCACCTTGAAGAATCCGAAATCGTACTCGTATGGTCGATAATACTTGTGCAATGCCATTGGGTACTTTTGTACAGGTTCGTCCAGACAACAGTAGGTTTGCGATCCCAGGCAACAATCTGTAATATGTCTTGTTTAGCAAGGTATATCTCATCAGCTGTGAGTATTTTCTTTTCAACAACACCACAATATATTGTTTGAACTTGGTCAACCATGCCACGTCTAACCTCAATCATCGCCAAGACAAGTAATACTGCAAGATATAATCAAGACCGGAGTTTTCTTACACAACATTAGTTCTATTTATATTCCTTTTCATTTCGAAATCAGCTGGGGCTTCGTATATATTCAACGGCCATTTGGATTAAGGTTTTGTCAGAAACTTTGGTCCTTATAACCATCGACTTATCTGGGAGATATCGCTGCAACCACGAGAAACGAGATCGACAGGATTAACCACGGAACGCACGTACCGTCATTGGCTTGGTGTTGAGTATTGATGTATAGCGGCCAGCCTGTTGGATACAAACGTACTGAACCTTGTAAAAATGTTGTATAGGAAAATTGTTGAATCATTCCAGAAACATGTTTGATCTAATTCGTAATTAATTTCTTCCTTTACTACGGCAGTAAGGGATACTGCCAGCTTAGAGGCTAGTAATTTGATACGCGGAATAGTAACAAGCTTTACTGGAGCAACGCGCGACTTTGAGTAGAGTAGTCAACAATATTGGAAAGCCAGCTCAGGACTAAATCAAACGTAAATCGCAGCTCCATACCCGAATTCCGACGCATCACAGAATGCATGTAACTGAGGTTGAACTACGTGAGCACTTTCGCGCTTCAAAAATCGAGGTATTCTTAGTAATTGCAGTTCCTGAACGTTGGACACCCTGATTTTCCAAGCTCACGCGTCTGTCGAACATAGTTTAGCATCCCAACCCAATTTTCAGCGACAACGTTTTCGTAATAGCAGTTTGGCAGGCAACAGAATTAGAGCGAATAACCCCAAAGGATCAAACAAGGAAGAAACCGCTGACATAAGCGAGCGTCTTGTAAAAGGAACATCCTTCGGCCCAAACAAAAAACCGAAACTCTTCAGCAACCGAATCCCATTTAAGTCCATGTTGTATCAGGAGAACCGGGATCCAGATAAAATTTACCATCCGGATGAGCTAATTCCTTATCTGGAACATCTTTCAAAACACTTACAATTCGGCAACCATTTCCGCAACCTGACACCGCATTTATTAAGCGTCCGGCAAATTTTGTCGATAAAGATTATTGCATCACTCTTCCTTGATACAGAAATAAGCTAATCGTCAACATCAAAGTTATTGCGAATATCTTCGGCAAACAACGGAGAGGCTTTCTGATTGCAGTGCACAAGCGTCTGCTTGAGTGCAAAATTGGCGACAATTGGCGACGAAACAGCTCCAAAGGTATGATCCGCCACCTGGTATTCAGTAGGATTTTGAGATATGTCATTGTTCGGCCACCACAAAAACCCCAGATCACCTCATGTAAGAGACATGTTAAGTGTCATGTAGCTTTGAAATTCTTCTTTTTTCTTTCTACTTTCGACTTTTATACAATACCGATTTTGTGACTTGAATTCGGGTTTTGTTTGTTTTCTCTTCAGAATTTAGAACTTAAACTTCGCTTTTTGTAATTGTTTTATTGGAAATCTTTTGTTCACATCTTTGGTGAAGCTTTTGTTTTAATTCATTGTTTATGCCATTGTCGGTCATTGTTGTTGAATTTGTTTGCCATTTTCGGCACTTGTAATTGGCTTGTATTTTGACACCACTTTTGAGTGTCTTGTCTTTGATAGACATTTTGGACGGCAATTTTGCTAACTCCTTTCATTGTATTTATATCTCAGGTCGTCATTAAACTTGTTTCCATTTGATATAATTGATTCTGGAGTATTTTGGCTCCACTGTTTGCTGTACGTTCCTATACAGTTGAGGTTTGTATAATTATTGTTGTTGTAATTGTTGCTAATTACAGTACCGTATAACATCCGAATTGTGGTTTTGAATTTGTCGAACTAAGAAACGGGTGGAATACGCGTTACTCACGTCACGGACGTTACCCCTCATTCAATAACAGGTACAGATACTTGCATGAACATTTCTTCTTATTGTCAGAGAGCGCAATCACCTCTTTACGAAATCGCAGAAGTATACCAACTAAGCTATGCAGTGTATCTTGACCTTGGTATAAACAATCATTAGGTGATGCACCTCCGAACTTGGCGGCACAATCAGGCACAACCCTTAACTTACCAGGTTTCTTAGGGTTAATAACTGCGTAATGAGGAACATACTATCTGGGTCCAAAGTTAGTCGACAATTGATGATCCGGAACAGGAGTTGCATATCAGCGTTCCATCACACTTGCATATCTTTAAAGAAAATCAGGATTTCGCAGAAACCTAGAACGCAGACTCTGTAAACGCGAATTCGCTTGTTCGCAGTTGCTGCAGAGTCTATGGAAATTTTTCCAAGTTAAAAAAACTACAAAATGCCCATCTTTCATGTGAGAAGACCTTTCCACGAGTTAAACTGCCTTTATTTCGTCCCTCGACAGTTGTTGATCACATAAGGCACTATCCTCGAATTCAATATTGTACATCAACTTCAATTGCTCAGCCACATCCGTGTCTTTCCGTTGCAGACTAAACACAAACTTGTCGCGTGTCGGGTCTGAGATAACTGGTCCAAGAACCACACAGCCAACCGTGGTTTGATGAGCAAAGGGTTCGTTACGGCGATCTACTCTCTGCTCCATCACCCAGTGTGCATCCGGTACGTCTGCTCCAATAAGAAGGCCAACAGTTTTATCGGGAATGCCAGGTAAGTCATGGTCTTTTAAATATTCCTACGCATGGCGTCTATAGCAGCTGAACAACTAATGTATCTCGGCAAATCCGGTACACCGAATGCACGACTTATGAGCACGACAGTCTCTTGGCAACCCAATGGCCCCAGAGACTATTCAGTCGTTCCTGAGTCTAGATGAGATACTGATTGTAGTGTTCGAGCATTGAAGACTTGTTTCTCAGGTTCGATTCCCAATTTTAGTAAAAGACTGCTTTTCACCAGGGATACATCTGAATCATTATCTACCATGTCGTCTTAGTATGGTAGCAGAAAATGTGCCTAAACGAACACGTTCTTAACTAGTATTCCGACTGTTACATTTCAGAATTTTCAAAAGTGTCCTCCTCCTGGCATATATGAAGGAGGTGACTGTTCAATTCAATTCAATTCAATTGTAATGGTCTAAAAAGCATATAGCTTAACAAAAACCATAGAATAATATGGGAATTAAGAATAACATGGGTAGAAAAACGGGATTTGTTTGCTAACTGAGCAGTGCAGGAATCAATTAAAAATCCATAGGACAGAAACTGTTTTCAAAGTTCAAAGCTTTTATTGTGTAAAATATATAGGTTCAAAGATTGCATTGATCGACATGAAATTGTCCAAATTTCAGTACAGTAAAACAATGTTGTTACACAGCCCTCTTCCAAGAAGTCTGGTCAGAGGAGACTTCTGATCAGGAATTGAACAATTGAACTGGCCAAGCGGTGTCAGGTCGTTCCTGGCTGGAACATAGTCTCTCAGCAACCAGTAACTTTGAAGTCAGCCAAGGCACTTGATCTGCGTGGGTCGATTGTCGGTGGTGACCAGGGTAGGATACACGAAAACCGATAATTACTAAGCCAAGTCACGTCTCACATGGACTAAACGTGCTGCCGGAGCTGAATCACATGAGGTGAACGAGCTGCTAGCGGGAATCGCCCGTCTGGAATGGTCTTAGTATGAACCCAGTAGGAGCAGATGTAGGCACATCCATAGGCTTGACAACGAAAAACCAGAAGCTTCGAAAACATAGTCCGTGCTGAGAAGTTCCTGCACCCCAGGGTCGATGGCGAACGGCCTCGCCTGGAGAAAGCTGAGTGGCGTGTAGTCGGGCTGGTAAGGACCTTGACTGATAAGTTTCGTGTTGGGCGGCGTGTGCTGATGGTAGTGGTTACCGGGTAGGATGGCGACAAGCGTCGGTGATCCGGGGGTGGCGCGTGCCACGGTTTCCACAGCGGAAGATGCATGTATACCGGAAGGGATACACGAGGAATGCGTGTATTTCGGGCTACCGGATGGGATGGCGACAAGCGTCGGTGATGCGTGGGTAGTGCGTGCCACGGTTTCCAAAGCTGGAGGTGAATGTGTACCTGAGAATTGAAAGATTAATAACTCTCTGGTGCATTAGTTTATGGCCACGACCGAGTTATAGTGAAGAGGTACAAAAAGCATGCACGGGATACACCAAGCGATAATAGCGTGTTAAATACCCGCTACCTAATTGTTAAATGTGCCGTTTCGGACTCTACTCACTGTGTAGATAGCGGGTTGCTGGTAAATATTTGATGTACCCGTGATTAATATCAAATATGGTGGGGTTGCCATGTAAGTGTCGTGCTGCACGTACCCACTGGCTTTTAGCCATACTACTTTTTCCGTAACAAACGTAACGCAAGCACGAATGCTAGGATGGGAAAGATAGCGTATGGTGTGACTAATGCGCTATCTAAAAGCAGACAGGGTAAGTAGTCGGAAAGCGATTTGCGATAGGTCGCAAAGGATAGTGCCCAAGCCATTGGGCAAGGGAAGAAGTGTGATGAAAAAATAGGCGTCTCAGAGCTTTGCGATGCGGCATCGGTATCTTGCACTGCAGCGATTTCGCTGAGGTCGAGGGAGAGTGGCCAGTCTATCACATACGTTGCAGAGATAGGAATTGTGGCACCTAAGATATATCTTATGTCAGTCATTAAATCCTGGTGCATAGTCTCTCTCGGAGAGTACCTACCTGACGATCCGTTGATTGATGTACGAGGGGCTTACAAGAAGTAAACAAAGTAAACCGAAGGATTCGCGCATCACGTCGGGCTCAACAATTTGTAGTAGACTGACCACTACTATAATTTGCCCAAGAATGTTGGAGAAAAGGCACAGGAGATGAAAGGTTTATCGCGGTATCCAAAATGGCGTACGAAGGTACAAGGTAGAAATCACGGAACACGATTTAACGGAAAATGATTTATCAAGGTCAATTGTTATATACAGTAAAACAATGTTGTTACAAACATTAATAATAATAATAGAAACAATAATAATAATAATAATAATAATAATAATATTCGCCAGATGTGTCTCGCTAGACTCCTGTATGTTGGTACAGATTATAGAGAGATTTTATGTTATCTACGTTAGAGACAGACAATTTCAATCAAAATTATTGCGGCTAATCATATAAAGCAATATATCTGAGTGGCGATTCGACAAAGAATGTGTAGGTACTAGTATTGTTTTCGGGTTCAAGAAGGTTAATGAAAAATGTTGGGAGCTGATAGAAATGCAATCAAACGTGTATGAACTTTTGATCTAGAAACCCCCTTCTAATTTAACGCGCGAAATAATCTTCGCTGTTTTGCCAAGAAGTAACAATACATACATATTTATATTGGTTGCGCCGAATTAATTTCCAGCAGGAAATATTCTCAAACATATTTCAAGATCGCCTCCAAAATACTGTCGTGAATGACAATGTCTCCCACGCGGTGCAGATTGCGCGAGGTGTCCTGCACGGTACAATACATTCCAGTTTTATTTTTTAATTTGCATTTATAATCTTCCGTGTAACCTTTCTGCATGTACTATTAATTACAGCGACGACGCAGAAGTTGCATTGAAGATCAATAGTCTAGTCGACCAACAGGCTTTAGAATCAACAATTACAAACATTGGTCAATGATCATCCACATTTCGCTTATCTTTGAATCCCCCTAAATGTCTCGGTGTTTGTAAGATTCACTTGCGTCAAGTATTTCACCTTTACAATGTACGACAGTCATAGCTGGACCAATCATGTAACTAGTCAATTTTTGAAAGTTCACTGGTTGTCAATCTATGCTCTTCGCCTTCGTTCTCTCTCAATCCCACCTAGATTGAAGATTGAAGATTCAAGAAATTATGGTATAAAAAGCTCGTAGCTGTACAACACCACAGGATATTCGTATAAGGACGATAAATATATACACAAAATAAATTGAGGCACTAGGAAGATCGACAGTTTTGTAGTTAGAAAAAATGTCATGTATTGTTTCAGCATGGTGAAAACGTTTCGTTAGGATAAATGTCATGTTATATAAGTCGGATGTAGGGTGGAATTACTACGCATAAATATATCCAATATGTTCCTGAAAATCCTCTCACTAGGCGATTGTAGAAAATCTAACGGTTGGGAGTTCAATAAGAAACAAACGCACACCGAATAGAAGAACGGACGGCAGTTCCGTTGGGAATGTGGAATATCAAATGCCAGTGGGTGAGTACGTGTAACACGGCTTGACCGGAGGGAAAATAGATGACTCAGAGTGTGCATCTTTAAGTTCATTATTTTATAAGATAGGATTATATCCAGTCGAACCCATCTGTGAGGTAGTGTATCCAAATTAAGATGAACCAGATTATTCTTATATGGTAGGTTGCGGAGACAGCTAACCATTTTAGTTGCTCTGTGATAAATCCTCTCGGGCAGCTTCAAGGTAATTCCAGGTTTTTAATGGTCTAAAAAGCAACAATATCTATTACAAACATAACATGGTAAAAATTGAAATAGATGTGTATAAACAAGATAAGGAATTAGATTAAGCAGTATATAAGTGTTTCGGAAACGAATAATGAAATAAAAAGACTTCTAATTTCGTTTTAAATTTATGGAAGCTAGTAATTAAGGAAACTCAAGGTTTTTAATGGTCTAAAAAGCAACAAACTTAACAACAATCATAGGATGGTAAAAATTGAAATGTAAGTGTATAAACAGTATAAGAACATAGAATAAACAGTATATAAGTGTTCTGGAAACGAATAATGCAATAAAAATTCGTGTAATTTCGTTTTAAAGTCATGCAAGCTAGTGGCGTGAGCAACAGTTAAAGGTAAACTGTTCCAATTAAAACAGACACGGACTGAGTAAAAATACCTTCTACAGTTCAGTCGGGAATGGAGTACGACCAGCACATATTCATGGGTCCGATAATTCCTCGTGTCCCTTTGCGTGAATAAATCATGTAAGGGATGGTTCGGGGTATGGAATGTTTTGTAAAGTAAGATAAGGTCTCCTCTGATTCGTCGAAGGGGAAAATCGAACAGATTCAGTTGAGCTATCCTTTCTTTATATGGTTTGTTTCGGATGCTGAGAACTAGTTTTGTTGAGCGGTGATAGATTCGCTGCATAAGTTCCACATCCCTCTTGAGCCACGGAGACTATTACTGCAAACCGTATTCCATGACTGGTCCTAAGTATGTATTCATGATCTTTGGGAATATCTTGGGCGAAAATTTCCCATATGCACGTTTGAGTAGATTTGAAACACGTGTTGCTTTTTTAAAGGCACTGTTAGTTTGAAGTGATGTTTTTAAACTGTAGCATATCTAGAAACCCAAATCTTTTTATTCACTGCAATTTTCAAGGACATGTGAACCTATGTGATATGTGAACACTACACGATTCCCCACATTCATGATCCTGCATTTGTTGAAGTTTAACGGCAGTTTGTTCTTCAACGACAAGCTGTGAAGCGTATCAAGATCCTTTTGTAATAACAGAGTCTTCTAGACTACAAATGCTGCGCCAAATCTTTATGTCGTCCGCAAATAACGAAATGTTGCATCGAACAATTTCCGGTATTTCATTGACATAAACCAGAAAGAGGATCGGACCAAGGACTGAGCATTGGGGAACTCCGCTAGTTGCTGCAATTGGTTTGGATAATGCACCATCAACACGTACCTGGTTAGTGCGATTTGTTAGGTAGTCATTTATCCAATTCAGCAACTTTCCAGTGATACTAAGCCTTTCAAGCTTTTGCAGTAGTAGGGAATGGTCAACACGATCGAATGCTTTTGAAATATCTAAGTAGCACGCGTGTATTGCTTGTCCTTTATCTACCGATTTTGTCCAATCATCTAGCGTTACCAGTAAATTAGACAAACAGGAATAATTTCGTCTGAATCCATGCTGGTTCCTCGAAAGCAACTGATTATTTTCGAAGTGTTTCATTAGATCGTCAACAATGAGTCGCTCAAGTAATTTGAAATCACTGGTAACAGAGTAACGGGTCGGTAATTGGAAACATCGGAGCGATTTCCACCTTTGTAAATTGGAGAAATTATTCCTCGTTTCCAATCTGTAGGAATCACTCCGCTTGCCAGTGTTTGCTCGAACAAATAAGTGAGTGGTTTGTATAGCAAACTCGCAAATTGCTTCAATATTTTCGGGGTTATTCCGTCGGCCCAGGAGACTTTCCGGTTTTAAGATTAAATAAACCTTGGAGGACGCGTTTCTCAGTGACACTTATTTCACTTAGGGCAACCGTGTTTGAAAGTGTTGGATTTGGGCTGTTTATTGCATGTTCTATCGGGTTGAATACCGATGAATAAAACGTGGCTAAAGCATCAGCAGTTTCTGCTGCAGTTGTTGTTGGTCCAGCTGATGTGTTCACGGACGCTACTCCAGGTTTCACCTTAGCTTGATCGTTAACCATACGATATAGTATTTTGGGGTTTCGCTCCATCATGCTTGATATTACTTCTTGGAAGCACAACTTGTCTTGGATGACAAATTTGTTTACTTTGTTCCGCAGTAAACGGAATGTTTCCCAGGTCTCGGATGATGGGTTTTGCCGATGGTGTCGCCAAGCAATGTTTCGTACAGTTAACCACTTACCAGTTCGGCTTCTTAGTTTAAATTCGAGGTTTTTTCTTGAGTTCCTGAGGACAAATTCGGAGCTCACTTCGATTGAACTTTTGAGATTAGATATTAGCCTTATCTAAAACTCATGTACGTTGCTGGTTTCCGATTGGCAGTTAAACGTGTTTTTCAGAGCATCACTCAACGCCATAGTGTTGATCCGCCTAATTGTGTTACGGGCATCATTTGTTCTTACAGCTTCAAACAGATAGTCGAACAGGATGACGACGTGATCACTTAGTCCCGGTGGACTTTCGTAAGCAACGTTATCAATGTCGTCTTCATTGCTTGTCAGAACGAGGTCCAAGAGTGAAGGTTTATCGGTTCCGCGGTAACGGGTATTACATGCAATGTGGTTATAAAAAGTAATAACGTCTAACAACTGATTGAATGCGCGCTCGAATGAGTGCTCTGGGTAAATAGTACTGCTCTACAGATTTGGTAAATTGAAGTCACCCATAATTAAAAATCCACAAGTTAATCTGGAAGTAAATATGTGAATTTTGTCGAGTAGGGCCAGTTTGTAAGTTTTATGTGAAGACGGTGGGCGATATACTACTACAAATGTTCTCCGTTAGCTAGTCATACTGAGAAACAGAGTGCATCTTGTAATACGATGCCTGGATCCGTTATCTCACAGCACAGAAGGTTTTAGCTATAATACAAAGCCACTCCTCCTCCTGCTCTGGTTTCACGTTCATGACGAATAAGTGACATTCCTGGTAAATTGTTTGGTGAGTCTGTAGCCACGTTTCCGTTACGTCGATGATGTTTGGTGAACATCTCAGACAAAACTGCACAGCTCACCAATTTTGTTTCGGCGAAATTGTGCGTTGTTGTAGATGCATTTCATAGTTGTTTTTCTCATCAATGATGGGGTGTGAGGATGGAGGCTGGCGAAGTGCAGAATATCTGCTAGGCCGACTCCTACAGAGTCCACATCTGAAGGTTTATTGCTTGCAATGATGTTTGATCGTTTTGAGGTTGTACTTTCGAAATACAGCGAACAATAGTATCGGCTGAATTTGTTTCTAACACGTCAACTGCTGATTGACTTGGTAGTGTTTCTATTGAACTTCGTGGTTCATCTATCTTTCCAATATGAAGTTTCGATGCGCTTAGTCTAATTTCTAGTGGTATTAGTCCTAACGAGTTTTGACCGTGTTCAACATATCTTTACGCAATAACGTTATTTTAAGGGGCTTAGGACCGATGGCCTTATAATTCGTAGATTTGAGGATGCGGAACGTGTCTGTCACAGCTACATCATGCGAGTCAAGTATATCACTGAGGAATCTCCATTGTAGCTGATCTTGTTTGCGCTGCCCTGCTTTATCAGTTGCTTCATGAGCTTCTGGAACTCTCAAAAGGATCAAAATTCGATCATTCCTCGGTTTCGTTTGGTCTCGTTGCTAGGAGTTGCGGGCCCTTTTCCACCAGGGCATATCAGCGAAGATCCTTGCAGCGGTTTCTGCACGCTCCTCACGCAGAAGAAAAGCGGATAGTAAAATGGTTTCTAGATCCCTTTCAGGGTTGACCGCGATTTTAAGCATTCTTAGCTGGTTCAGATTTGAGGAAGCAGGTTTACGACTCTGTCGTATCAATGATAGTGGTTCAACTGGCTCCAAGTCCATGTTGCTGCACAACATTTTACACTCTTCTTTATCGTGCTTTAGCCTGTCCCCTAGTAAGGTGGCACTCACCGACAGAAGGGACTCTTCCATTCTTGGGCTGTCTCGCGGGAAAGCAGAATGGTAAAATAAGCACTACGGTCTATCGTAAGCCAATCGACACAGACGCGGTCTTGCGGTACTCATCAGCGAACCCCCAAACAGTGTTTAATTCAGTTGCGAAATCGCTGTTGTACAAAGCTGAACGCTTGTGCAGCGATGCTACCGATAAAAAAACGAGCCCATCAAGAATTTAGTCGTCGGTTTGTTGATCACGGTTACTCTAAGTGCCTAATTAAACGCCAACTGAAACGGGTAAAATAACCAGCACCTAAACGGAGAAAGTTTGGAGTGCAACAGTTTCTATAGCTTATGTTATGGAAGCGTCAGAGGGGATAAGTCGAATCTTGAATAACGCTTACAAGTAATGTATAACAGAGGTAGAACGCTCATATCCTCGTTAACGCATCTCAAGGATAAAACGCCTTCAGGCTGCGCGACGAATTGCGTATATAAAATCAACTGCAAGTGTTGCTCGGAAGTATATATTGGGCAAACATCCAGAGAACTCAGTACATGGATAAGTGAACACAAAAATCGAATTGGTAAGCAACCACGCAATTCCAGTGAATATCAATCACTTATAAGAGATTCAGCACTAGCTGAACATGTGCTGGACACAGGTCACAGCGTTGATCTTGACAACGTAACAGTGATAAGGCGGGGAACAAAACCATACATTTTACGACTTCACGCTGAGGCGGTTGAGATAACATAAAGCCGGTAAGAATGTAGCTAATAAGGTGAATGGGGCTGATATCTCCACAATCTCTCGTCCGGCTCTGCAGCGGATAAACATTAACATGTGTAACCCCTAGTGCGCGCACCGAGCCAATCGGTCAGCAGATGTCATTCCCACCTGCCAAGACCAAAACAATTGAGGGATTATACGGCAAGTAGGGGTGGTGGTGCGTCACTTGATTTTGATCGCGCCCGTCTATCTTACCGAGTGCAGAACCCACCATGGGCTGTGCAGTTCTTAACTAGCTTAGGATTGGTCAGTTGAATGAAATTTAAGCTTGATCTCTGTTCGTACTGACACCCTTGGTCTGACAAAGCTTCTGAGTTAGAAGCGAAACGCTACCAATAAACTACTCTCACCGATTCATTACAAACTTTCTTTTTTATGATTGTGATTCCCCGATTGGTCACGAACTTTTTCTATTACATTACTATATACGCAAGTAGATGTTGCATGATCTAAGACAAATGTATGAGTGGAAATACGCAATTTAATTTTTTTAATTTTAACCCGTGAACATGGAAAATGTAAGACGAAAATATAACGGCTAGAAATGCATGTAAATATGGATGCTAGAAGATTCTAAACTACTGTCTCGTGAACTTTACACATGTTCATATTTTGCAATATAGATGCTGAATGTTGAATGTTTTTCTATCACAATGATATTGTAAGGTCATGTTCCATCAAAATCACCTCGAAGATAATTGCAAACTATGCATCAGGGTGAAGGGGCATCAACTGAATTAACCAAATTCTATTAATCTGGTTTCATTCATAGTTCAAATTTGAGGTCTTTTTTGTGAATATATAATTTGATAGCATGAAATCAATGCCTTTTCATTATTTATGTTGTCTTCTGTTGAAAATTTCAACCACACGAATCCTGGAATTTTGGTATTCATAATTAGCCGGTTCCAATCATTCGTGTGCTTAGTATGCAACTACCAAATATGAACAATCTGAATATCTATATATCATTCACGACAGCACGCTCAAATGCTAATCATCGGGGACTTTAAACTTCCGCATACAACAGGCTACGGTGTGGACGTACAAATTTGTGCTCTCATACTTTTGATCTTATTGCTCGCTCTATTGACGGATCTAGACGGTTCTTATATCATTGAACTCGTCTGAACTTCCTCATTCGAGTCGGAGGAACGTGAATTCTTGAAAATCAAAACTTTCAGTTTCTACCCAATTCAATTCAATTCAATTCAATTTAATTTTAATGGTCTAAAAAGCATATAGCTTTACAAAAAACCAGAGAATAATTTGACAACAACGAATAATATAACAAGCAAAAATGGGATTAGATTGCTTACTGAGCAGTTCAAGAATCAAGTAAATATCCAAGGGCAGAAATTGTTTTCGATTGGTGGGATAACAAATGTAGGTGCATGGTGTTAAGATGTATAGTTTTCTTCGATGCACGGGTTTAGGGTCAAAAAGGCATCGAGGCTTCTCTTGAAAGTTTGCTGGTTTGGTGAGTTTACAACATTATCTGGCAGATTGTTCCAAGTAAGACCAACTCGCACGGCAAAAAATGTCGTCTGCAGTGGAGTCTCGAGTGAGGGACAGTTAGAGTAAATGTGTGAGCTCTTGTATTATGCGAGCTCCGTAGATTCAATAAGCATTGTAGAGGGTGATTTTCAGTATTCAATATATTGAAAACCAGAATCAAATCCCTTCGGAGACGACGACGTGGATAATCAAATAAATTTAGCGTTTTAATTCGCTCATTGTAGGGTTTCCGGCTGAGTCCAGTGACAAGTTTGGTAGCTCGATGATATATTCGTTGCAAAGTCGCAACATCTTTTTTAAGCCATGGCAACCATGCTTGAACCGCATATTCCATCGTGGGCCTGATGTACGTATTTATAATACAGGGAATTGTCTGTTTTGAGAACCTACCGAAAATTCTCTTTAGGAGTGACAATTTCTGTGATGTTTTGCGATAGACGTAGTTGCAGTGGCTCGACATCCCAACATTGCATACGCGTGCAACATTACTTCCAATCCAGAATAACACAACAACGCAGATACCATCACGAAGATCTCGCTTTTTGGTATTTACTGAGAGTTATTTCAACAGTCGGATCAAATCTCACAGAACAGCCTTTGCGTGAAAGTGCACGCCATTTTACTGTCCGTTGGATTGCACTGCATCACATCCACTCGTTCTTGCACTCCACCGAGTGACACCGATCGATAATCGACCGCTTCGCTCAGTGTATCGACTCGATCTCGCGCAATTGTAACGATGACTGACAACAATCGATTGGAATATGTTTTGGACCGATCGTTTATTCATAATGCAAAGGAATTTGTGTGCAATCAGTTAGAGTAGTTTTTGGGTCTGACGAAGCTTCTGTGTCAGAAGTCAAACGTTACCCAAAAACTACTCTAACCGATTGCACACAAATTCCTTTGCATGATGATTCACAACGTTATCTTAAACGGACCCGACGTGAACCTTAAACGGACCTGACGACGAGGCTTGTAAAAAGTGCAATTTTGTCAAAATGCTGGTAAAGTCCCAGATGCGATCAAGTTAAATGTTACTTGTGTTCAATTGCTATTCATGCGATCTGTGAAAAGTATTTATCACCTGAATCTGTGACTTAATTAATAATGAAAAATTACCAGGCATCGGCTATATAGGATCCAGCAGATGAAAGTAACTAGAATTTCAAGATCGAAACGCTGTTCAATTATTGAAACGCATGTTCGCTGTAGAGGCGAACCCTTAAACGGCTTGAAAACACGTTAGAGCAGTGGTTCTTAACCTTTTTGGTGGTACCTGAACCCTACAAGTTCCATACATGCATTCATCGAACCCTCCGTAGTTGGAAAAATAAATGTTTTTTGTCCCAATTCAAAAGATTTGAATATAACTATATACTGTATAAGTGCACAAACTGTCTCATGCATCATTTGCACACAAAATTACTGTGTTGAAAGAAAAAAACCCAACA
This sequence comes from Atriophallophorus winterbourni, assembly GCA_013407085.1. NCBI lineage: Eukaryota > Metazoa > Platyhelminthes > Trematoda > Plagiorchiida > Microphallidae > Atriophallophorus > Atriophallophorus winterbourni. The sequence continues at coordinate 23,509 of JACCGJ010000373.1, read as the reverse complement.
CAACATGAGTTTCGCACATAAACAAACACGAAATGATTATTTAACGCAAATCAATGTGACCGTTGTTCTTGCCTCACAGCGACAATTTCAGGAATACGCCGCTTCGGTTTGGCAAGTGCCACTCTCGTATCATTTTCGCAACAAAGTTTGTTCCTTTTCTTCGTTTTTATGTTTACCATCATCGATAAGGACTGCTCGTAAAGATATGTTGTAACAAACGGTATGAGAATCTCGAGGGCTTTCTTAGCAATAAGACAATTGGTGACACCAAAACGTTGAGAGCTTTGTTGTTCTGAAGAATTGCTGTTGAACCTGGCTCTCTTGCAGTTCAATGATTTGCTCCAGGTATTCATCATTGACATCTGCTGTCGCAACACTATACTTGAACGGCTGTCTCACCCATGCTGGATGAGTTTCTGGTGGGGAAGTATCCGTCAAGAGACTTTGCGAGTTCATCCAAGTGCATTGCAATTGCTCATATATTGAGGACGCTGACTCCCATCACATTCCGTTATACACGTGAATCCATACTATACGTATTCATCCGAACACTTCATTTTTTGCTCGACATAGTTAGTATCAAGGGTTTGAAGTATTGAAAGGAAAATCATAAATCACGTACGACCAGGACAGTCAAAAGTCGACTAATGATTGACCCGAGCTGCCTGCAGCAGTCAGCACAGATATCAAGGCCAAGCGATGTGGCGTGATCAGCTGCAACCAATAATAGTCAAGCAGAGCGTGACGTCACGTCGGCGTAAATATCACAGTTTGCTCACGCGCGCAAACTTTTTCAATCGTTAACTATTTGACGGCTTTGCTTTTATTGCAAAGATCGCGTTGAGCTACGTATTTTGATGACTGTTTCTTGTGTCGTTAACGAGATATAGTGGATTATTTGCAAAATGACGAAATCACGAGTTCCGAAGCAACCTCATCGACCTGCCGAACAAACGCCCACCAATCAGCCGAACAACCCACTTCAGGCTACTAACACTTTTGACTGCGTCACTGGATCCAACATACAGACAATAAAATCGATCGATCAAACTGTGACAGCGACATGTATCAACTTGACCTCATTACCAAGTGCGTGGACCCGGCGAACGCAACAATGGTCACGGCCGGCCCAGCTGATAAGACGAATCTCGACACACAGAATTGTCCCGAAGTCACGTGCAAATCATGTGAAAAACCGGCGAGTCCCATGGCGCGTAAAGTATGGGTAAATTTCATGGTAAACCGTCGAACCCCAGAAAATGACTCACCGAACCCCTAGGGTTCGATCGAACCCAGGTTAAGAACCACTGCGTTAGAGTCTTTCCAAACATTTGCGTGCCAGAAAGCGCTGAAACCAGTTCTAAACGCAGTCCCTAACCACATTAACCGCAAGAGTTACAGGGAAGCGCTAACTACTACGGAAAAGCTGATTTCTCCAGAAATCGACCAAGGTCCATTCCAACAGCTCGGTACGAGCGATTAGTCTGTAGTCAAGTGAACGATAGTGCTGAATTATCGAAGGATGTGCATAAGCTTAAACCGAATAGTTTGACCACTAAAACCCCCCAAAAGATAAACATTGAAGATCTAACGGTAATTTGTAGTAATCTCATTGAATCAACTTCGCCATCGCTGCAGCAACGTGAAGCAGATGATAGGAAACAATGGAATGACCTTTGCAGAAGCTTAGCCACTACTGCCTCACCTGCGTCGCTGACGCGATTGCTTAGACCCCCGAACTCACCTCGTGCGAACACACCCAGGTTACTTCGTGTAATGCTGATGTGTGTCCAAGATGTAGAAAATATGTTGCTCGCCTCATCCCTCTTAGTTATGAACAAATCGACTGTGCGAATATTTCCGGACGTTCCTTGGGAAGAACGGCAGATTCGTCGTAATAATCCGGAACTAGCAAAAGAGGCTACATATCGCAGAGCTGTTATAGTTCACGGTGTACCCATTTCGAACGAAGTAGAATCCAGCAAAGGTCTGCAACACGAATGGAAATTTTTACAAGAGATCCTAGGTTTAAAGGGCATAATAACGACTCATGCTATGCGCCTTATACCGAAAAAAGAAACGCATCAGCCTCCTCCTCTCAAAATATCATTCCGCACAGATGAGATGAAGGATAGAATACTTGAGGCGTGGTATCAATGTCGAAAATTTGTACCTCCTGAAATTCGTATTAGGGCTGTGAACGACATAAAACGCACGAACACTATTGTTCCTGAAATGACTTCGCTACCTAGTCAATCAAATGCACCTGAGACAAAAAACGTGGAGCAGCCGACCAATTCTGGGTCGGCGAATCCACTACTATAAGCTCGTCATCGTCAACAAAAATCAAATCTCTATCATGCTGCTACACCAATGCTCAGAGATTTCTGGGCAAGTTCACTGAACTGTATTCACGTGCGACCGTGGCGTCTTGGGATTTGATTGCAGTGACAGAAACCTGGTTGTGTAATTTTATACACGACTCTGAACTTAAAATCCCTCATATGATGATTTACAGAAAAGATCGAGCAACAAAAGGTGGTGGTGTCCTCCTCTACTTACATGAAAGCATCAACTGCACTATACTTCCCTTCCCCGAGTTAGATGTCCCAGATACATTGTTTTGCTCTTTTGACTTACAACTAAAGTGCCCTTTAGCATTGATCTATGGATCCCCTTTTTCATCATCTGCCGTGACACTGTTCTTGCTAATGCAATACGTTTTGCATTGAAGCTCACATATTCACATTCGCTCCTCCTCGGTGATTTTAATGTACCGACACTTGCAACACACATTAGGGTGACGATTTATTCAAAAGCTTTCTTTAAGAAATAATGACTTGCACCCCTCTTTACAACCATGTGCAACAACCAACGCGATTTCGATCTGAACAAACCCCATCTAGCCTGGACCTCATACTTACAAACGAAGAACTCATGATAGAATCTGTTTCCTATACAGCTCCACTAGGATTGAGTGATCATGTTGTCATGACATTTGATTATACTTATCAATACGAACCAGCAGGAAATACTCAACGAACGTATACAACTGTGAACCATGACTTGCTTCGTGCTCTAACTACTGCAAATCGATGGGATTTCCTTGAACTCAAATCAGCTAAGGAAATCTGGGAAACGTTTCAAGGCAACTTCGTATTATCATTGACTTATCATCGAAGGTAAAAATAATATCCAGCAAACAGCGTCTGAAAAGCCTCTCAGAAGCAGTACTCGGAAATGGATGTGTAAGCGTGACAATGCCTGGTCCAAATACTTGGACGATTCTTCTGGGATAAATTGGTGCTACTACACGGTATTGCAAAATAATTGTGTCTGCCTCATTCGAAAAGACAGAAAAGATTACCAAATCAGTCTTGTCAAAAAATTCATTATAAATCCCAAATAATTGTATAAACAAGTCAACGACCTCAGAAATATAAAAATGGGAATACCGCCACTGGTCTCTGGTACTGGAATAGTGGTGTCATTTAAAGATTGCGCTAACGTTTTCCGACAACAAATCGCATCAGTTATCTCACATGTGTCGACTCTTTAGCCCTGACAGCTGTAGCCTGCCAATTCTTTACGGGGTGGAGTTCCCCCACAACGTTGTTCAATCAAAATTAACTACGATGAAGAGAACAGGCTCACCCGGTATAGACAATATACACGCAAATATTTTGCACAATCTATCTTCCAAATTGGCAATACCGACATCCGACGTATTCACAATGATGTTCAAGCAGAACTTTGTACCAGAAACTTGGAAAACTGCCCTGATTAGTCCCATCTACAAGGGTCGCTAAAGAAATGTCATTCAAACTATCGCCCGATAGCGTTATTACCAGTGCTATCAAAAGTGATGGAGTTCATAATAGCTGATGCTTTACGGAATCACTTTGAGATTAATAATTTAATCTCCGAGGCACAGCATGGATTCAGGAAAAAAACGATCCTGTCTGACAAACTTGATATTAGAAAAAGAATCTTGGTCTGAGCTACTGGATGCCGGCAACTCCGTGGATGTAATTTATATCAATTTATTAAAACCCTTCGATCGTGTGAATCACGAAATAATTTCATCGAAACAACTCATCTACGGAGTACAGGGTAAACTCCATGCATGGATTAAAGAATGGTTGATATCTCGTGAAATGTACGTGAGAGTCAAAATCGAACTATCCGAGTCGATTAAAGTTGCCCGCGGTGTCCCACAAGGATCAGTCCTTGGACCGCTTTTGTATTTAATATATATATAAACGACTTGCCTAATGTATTGCAGTCGTCCGTGCTTATTTTCGCTGATGACGCAAAGCTTTGGCGCAAGATGAACTCCACAGACGACACGCAGAACCTGTAACGGGATCTCGATACGATTCACACTTGGTCAATAGACAATGAAATACCCCTGAATGCTTCGAAATGCAGCCTATTGTCTCTCAACAGCAAGTCGAGCAAATTATATTTTCTTGGTCGCACTGTTATTAAACCCGCCTCCTTCGAAAAAGATTTAGGTGTGATAATCCAATCAGACTTAGGAAACTCAATGCAATGTCGACTGGCTGCCTGCAAAGCTGAAAACACTTTGGGGTCCTCCGTAGAAGATGTGGAGTGGCTGTCCAGCATGAATCCAACATTGTCCAATCAGAATGCAGTAGCTGTCATGGTTCTACTCTGTATTGTCATTCCCCATGATGAATTCAATTGCTTTTTGACGTGTAGTGAATACACATCTGTCGCTCTGATCTTGACTTTTCTACATGGTGACGAGGGTGATCGACGAGAAAACGTCGGATAGAACTGAGAACGCCCGTTTTAGCGGCTTTAATGTTCGACCACCGGCAACACTCAATGGAAGGCGATAAAGGATTGGCAGAGAGATGGAAACGGTGGAAGGAACAGTTTAGCGACATTCGGACGTTGGCGAATCTGACGAATACCGACAAAGCGTATCAAATGGTGACGCTGAGGAATGCGCTTGGTGAACAGGCGACGAATTTCATACAGTGTTTCACCTTTGATAGGAACGAAAACGCAGATGACTGGGAAACTATCTTCGCGAAGCTCGAAGAACATTGCCTCGGTCAAGTGAACGAGAGATGGAAACTGTGGAAGCAACACTTCAGCGACTTTCGGACGTTGGCGAATCTGACGAATACCGATAAAGTGTATCAAATTGTGACGCTGAGAAATGCGCTTGGTGAACAGGCGACGGAGTTTATACAGTGTTTCACTTTTGTTGAGAACGAAGACGCAGATGACTGGGGAAAAATCTTCGCGAAGCTCGAAGAACTTTGCCTCGGTCAAGTGAACGATTTTCAATTGTCACGCGCAAGATGTCGATGAGCCGATCGTTTGAAAAACGGAAGGATGTGGAGTGGCTGTCAGCATGAATACTCATTGTCCAATCAGAATGCAGTAGCTGTCAGTGTGTCTATCTGTGTATTGTAATTCCCATGATGATTCATTATGTTTGTTGACGTGTAGTGAATACACATGTGTCGCTCTGATCTTGACTTTTCTACAGAAGAGTCCTAGGTTCCTTTGACCTTAATATTGCCTGCAAATTGATTTCAACGTACATCCGTCCTCATGCTGAATATGCTATACCGGTATGGGATCCTTGGTTGAAAAAAGATATTCTGCTAAGAGAAACACCACAGCGCAGAGCCACAAAACTCGTCCTGGGACTATCAAATTATCCATACGAAACGCGACTTACATTATCGAATTTGCATTCGGCTGAATACCTGACGGAAACGAGGAGCACTAATATTCATTTGGACAGTGCTTAATCAAACAAATCATCCTTGCGGTCATTTGTTTCATCTTTCCCATAACACACATATGCGAGGTCACCAATCGAAACTTTACCAGCAGCATAGCAGGTTGAACTGCCGAAAATATGCATTTTCCGTTCGCAATGTGCAACTGTGGAACAGTTTGCCTACTCATGTGGTACAATCTGGAACCATTGAAGTTTTCAAGAAATCACTAGATATCCTCATGGACAAGCATGTTTTTTATGTTTGACAATAATCTAACAATATTTTTATATTTTTTACCATCCGACATATTTGTGGGTCTTGTAAAGCATAAATTTTTACCTGCATATAATCTATGAATAACTCTATGAATCTATGAATAAATCCGACGAACTCACTAGAGCACAATTTACACGAAGTATTCGATTTAGTACCCTTTGTACAAACACGTCTTCAACCATACACGAGTAAAAGGAACAGATCTGCCATCTATTCTTGACCTTTGTTTTGACGTCAAACGCATCGGGTGTCGAATCAATCGCCTACGAAGCTCCATTAGGGCAAACTAACCATATCGTGCGCGTGTTTGATTAGGTTTGCGGTGCTTTGAGACCAGACGGAGGTCAGCCGAAAAGTTGACTTTTGGAGACTCAGAGAAACACTCTGCGGCCTAAGCGAGTTTGAACTTGATTTCAGTGACACAAATACATATTATAACTCATTGTTGAACTACCTTCAGATGCACATTTAATACAAATCTCTATTGATTACCAGAAAAAATGCCCGCACCTTCCGATTCAATGTTCGCAGTAGAATCAGAAAATGGATTTCACTGAATAGATTAGCCTGGACCATCCGTTGTGATATTGCTACTCCTGCAATATGGGTTTCAATTTTACCGAATACGGAATAGAGAGAGACCACCCTCGTTAGGTAGGACAAACAATAGTACCAGCAACGCATGGTAGACAGAATGGAATATAATCTAAAAATACTGTATAAAATTGTCAATGGAATAACAAAAGTGTAACCAGCCGATAGAATACATTATCCCAGTTTGAGCACAGTTGCCGCTTAAAGACATTGAATTGTTGGGTAAAATTTACCACCGAGCGATGAAGCTAGTTGATGGAATGCAGTGCATTCTATATTGAGAGCTAATGGCCATGCTGATATTGACCAATTTTACGCAAGAGAGTAAAGAGCGACATGATCTTTACATATAAAATATTGCGGATGGATATTAACCCTATCCACGGTTTTATAAAAGTTAGTTTCCCTAAGAATATACGGAGTCACTCAAGTTGCATCGTAATACCGCAATCAAGACTCGATTGTAGACGTCAATTCATCTGGTTGCATATTTGATTTCTGTGGAATTCACTAACACAGGATATTGTGAACGCGCTTACGATCCGTGATTTCAAATCAAAAGTGGATGCTTATATCAAAGAGCACTCCCCTATCGGCCCTGTAAATTGACCAGACAAGCCAAACCCATCAATAAAATTTTGATTACATCTTCTGTATTTCTATATCTGTCATCTAATGGTACATGTAAAGCGATTGCATTTTTTCACCTTAAAATCTTATTTCTTGATTCTTGAGTGCTACGCTTGATAATACATACATTTTAATCATCGAAATATTATCAGATCACCAACATTTATGAAGTGGTTAGTTCAAATATCAGAGCTTTTAAAAAACGTTAAGTAATTACGCTCTGAATGGGAATTTAATGACGAAATTAACACTGTTAATCACCTCCTTAAATCAACAATAACTTTCGACTCATCGGGCAGGTAGGCGACAAAATAATTTCTAAATGATTCAGTTTGCTAATACGGAACGAGATATTGGCTTCGAGTAGATCAAAACGATGTGCAAATCATGAGGACCTCATGCAATATGTGAACATTATGGAACGAAAAGTCTTTGATCAATCTGGCGCATACATGAATGTGTCAATCGACAGATATAACGCGAATTAAATCAATAAACTTAGTCGTGTGTTAACCGTAATGCCTCTTTTTAATGACAGGAAATCGCAGTCACGCAGAGCGGGAACATTATAGGGATTTGTAGGTGAAGTGGGTAGTCAGACATAAATGTTCAACGCATCAATATTGTGCGAGGTATTTGAAAATATTCGAGACCGATCAGGAGTCCATAATCATGGAAATAACGTTTGCAATGAATCGGTTTGAGCAGGATTTTGGGATTGTTTTGCTTCTCAACACAGAAGCATCGTCAAATTATGGTTGTCGGTTTAAACAGTGTTCAGGTTTAAATGGCATTTTCTTGACCAATCATGTGTTCTGTACGATAGACAGGCAAGACCAAGACAATTGATCACACCCCCTAAATGCTGCGTTAATCCTCAAATTGTTTATTTGGGCATATGAGATGTTATGCACGTTATTCCTTATCGCTGCTGAACTGAACGCCAGTTTGTTGAGATATCCGCCCCATCCACCTTGTTCACCGCATTCGGCCTAGCCTTTGTTATTTTAACTACCTGCGTAGGAAGTCTTCCGCTATCATATTTCACAAGCCGTTTTATCACTTCCACGTTATCAACATCAACGCTGTAACCCGTGTCAAGCAATTGTTTAGCTAGGGCAGAAACCAAAATCAATGATTGATATTCACTGAAATTGCGGGATTGCGTTCCTACACGTTTTCTATGTTCGTTTATCCATGTGAAATGTTCTCCAGACGTTAGAGCAATGTAAACGTAATGGCAACAATTTCATTTGATTTTGTAGACGCAATTGTCCTCAAAACCTAAAGGATACCTATCTTTGTCGTTGTATTTTTGCCCGAGGCAGTTCACGAAAGTGTTCTTTGCGTAGACTCGGTTTCTTTATAGACCTCGATTTTCGAATCCACATTATGGAGATACCTATGTAATTGTTCTAAGCTGTTGCGTGGTAATGATGACGAATCTGTTACTATATTATTTTTGACATTTCCAGACGTATGGACTCCCGATCAGTCTCGAATATTTTGTCTTCTACAAGCATCGACTTTGCAAACTTCACATCTTCAACCTTGGATGCCAGCAGAATAGAATCATATAAAGGGACTTGGTGGTCAAATCTTCAAATAATTCTCTCAACTATTTCCCACCAACTCGTCTGGACAACTGAAGAGAAGGATTTGGGTGTTTGGACCAGTTCAAGTCTGAAGACTTCACTGCAGTGCAAAGCGGTATACAAAAAGGCGTCACAATTCTTGGCGTTATTGAGACGAATTTTCGGCAGATTCTCCAATCAGTCGGTGCCCCGTATCATGAACACCTATCTGAGACCAGCGATGGAGTACGCTGTTCAGGCTTGGTCACCCTGGATTCAGAAATACATCAATCTTCTGCAGCGTATTTACCACCGAACCACAAAGCTTGTACCCGGACTAGCTGCTAAACCATATGAAGAACGTATGAGGAGTCTCAATCTTTTCGACTTTCGCTGTCGTCGACTAAGAGGTGACCTCATACTGATGTACAATATTATGCACGTCCCTAACCATCCCTTGTCCAAACTTTTCACACGCTCGCCACCCCGTGCCAGTCGGAAACATGAACTTTCAGTGCTTATTCCCACTTCAAGACTGAACTGTCGAAGATATTCGTATGCTGTACGTGTAAGTTTCACATGGAACACCCTCCCCTCCACTGTTACACACTCAGCCAACCTGGATATTTTTAAAGCTAATTTGGACAAACACTTGAGAGACAACCCAAACTTTGATACGATTTACACTACATGAGTTTTCCTGTTCTTCTTTTTTATTGTATATACCTCATAACTCCATCCTATGGTTATTGTTAAGCTAAATGCTTTTTAGACCATTACAACTTTGAATCACTTTTGAATCACTTTGAATACACGATCCAACGACAGGGATAGCATGTCCAGTAATGCCTTTAATCGTGAGGCTAGTAGGTTGGATTTCCGCATTAGGAGCAAACTGTTTTAGATCTCTCAGGGTAATAAGCGATTCAACGCTACCCGTATCTAGAATGAAATTTAATGATACTCCACTAGAGACACAAGAAATGTTTTTACGAATGTGGTTAGAATTGCGAGATGTCACTGCCAAAGCTAATGATTTAAATTCATTATTAACATCGCTAACCTCAGCGTTTTCCGAATCAGTCCAATACGTTTTAGGAGCTCGACAAACAGATTGGATATGACCAGTTTTTCCACACTTGTGACATCTGGCTTGACGGAATCAGCAAGTGTGGCGTGAGTGCAGTCTGCCGCATGAAGTACATTTCCCAATTTTGATTGAATTGGAATTGCTATCAGCAACGCGATGATAATTCGGCTGATATTTGAGCAGTTGACTTGCTTTAGCATTCTTCGATATTTCACGTTTATGTATATTGAACATGACGGAATTTTGTGCTGGCGACAAATCTGTTGTTGCCACACGCGCATCTTCATACTGTTCGCAGTGAGCTCGAACCTCTTTAAAGGAGGGTTTTGGCAGCTTCAAGAGTTCATTCTGCAAAACACTGTCATGTATTCCAGCAATTAGACGATCTTTCAATTGCATCTCTAGCAAGTCACCAAAGTCGCATTTCGCTGCTTGGATTAACAATTGTAGGATAAATTCGCGAATTCCCTGATTGGGCTGACGCACCATGGAATGAAATTTTGCGCGTTCGGTTGCCTCGAAATGTACAGGTTCCACATGTTGCATTAGAAGCGTCTTCAAAGTTTCGTATGGAAGAGAGATAGGAGAATCAGGATAGGCTAAATTCTTGATTAACGTATATGCAGATTTCCCGACTGCATTTAGAAAATGAACCGATTTTTTATCATTCTCAGCTTTCGGTCGTGTCATACACCAAATTTCGAATCTTTCACAATAGTCTTCTATTTCTCGAGCATTTGAATTTATATCGAGAGGTTCTAGACTTGAATTTGCCATGACAAATGATCCTGAATTGTATGAATTGTATCCTGTTCGGGCGCACCCACTGCTCGCGACGCCAAATGTAATGAATTGTATTGTATTGAATTGAATAATCAGCCCAAGAATGTAAGTGAGAACAACCGCGCTCACTCGAATCACAGTATGTATTAAATAACAACCAGAATAAGAAATGAATGAATGCGTGACAATCAGGAACTGAATGATAGTATATTGATTATTCTGAATTGAGTGCGTGATGAAGAATGATTGAGAGTATTGATAGTTAATCGTACAATGCACCAAAAAGATCGGGACAACTGCAGGTTTGGTTCCCTAAAAAGGTCCTATGTTCAATTTCCAAAGTGTCACATGTTAATCCATGAAAAATATGTGAATTTTTCATATTTCTTGGTAGTAGCCTCTCTCGTGGGACATTGTGACAAAAGGACTTGGGTTTATGTTAATAAGCAACACCCTGGGGTGAAGCCACTGTAATACCGTCTCTATCGCAAAAACGTCGTAACAGCAAATTGTCACTCCTAAAGAAAATGTTCGTTAGGTTCTCAAAGCAGTCAATTCCTTGCATTATAAATACGTATATGAGACCCACGATGGAATATTCACTTCAAGCATGACTTAAAAAAGATGTTGCGACTTTGCAAAGAATATACCATCGAGATATCAAACCGGAAACCATACAATGAACGAGTCAAAACCCTGAATTTATCCGATTATTCACGTCTTTGTCTCCGGGGGCATTTGATTTTCGTTTACAATATTTTGAATACCGCAAATCACCCTCTACAATGTTTATGAAATCTATAAGCCCCGCTAAATACAAGAGCTCACACATTTATTCTAACTGTCCCTCACTCGCGACTCAACTGTAGACGACATTTTTGCTGCAATAGTTTTTCTTACTTGGAAAAATATACCGGATTACGTTGTAAACTTGCCGAATCAGCATATTTTCAAAAGGAGTCTTGAAGCCTTTTTCACTTTTAGCCCTTAAACTTTACATCCTGACCCCATTCACATTTGTCATCCCACCAATTGAAAACCACTTCTGCCTTTTGTATTTTGACCGGATTCTTGAACTGCTCAGTAAGCAACCGAATTCCGTCTTTGTTTGTTATATTATTCGTAGTTCTCATATTATTCTGTGGTTTTTTGTATAGCTATATGCTTTTTGAACCATTAAAATTTAATTGAATTGATATGAATTGAACCTATTTTCATAAACAAAAATGCTCATTTGCATGCACTTCCGTCACACACACACGCCAAGACCGGTTTAATGCCGTATGCCCCCATCAGGTAGGGACAGTAAGACCGGGATCCGCATGCCTTGAAGTAATAGAAAAAATGAAGAAGGGGAAGGCCCAAGGAAACATGACGCAGAACGTTGAAACGCGAACTGATGTGTCTAACTACAGACCAGTCACGTTGTTGCCAGTGGTCTCTAAAGTTCTCGAACGACTTGTGGCCGACGAACTTATCAAACACTTGGAACAAAATAAGCCTCTTTCCATCGCACAGCACGGATTAAGGACAGGACACTCCTGTCTCACCAATCTTCTCTCAACTCTTGATAACTGTACTCGAGCCGTGGACGATGGATGCCCTATACATGCTTGTTACTTGGACATGTCTAAAGCTTTTGATCGTGTTAACCACAGCATACTGCTACAAAAATTGGAGCAGCTCGGGGTATGCGGCAGACTATTGGCCTGGATAAAGGATTACTTGACTGGTAGAGTTATAAAGGTTAGAGTTGATGGGGCACTATCCAGCCCAGTAGAAGTTACAAGTGGCGTACCTCAAGGCTCAGTCTTGGGGCCAATACTCTTCCTCGTGTACGCGAATGATATACCTGAAATCGTACGCAGAAAAATCATTTTATTTGCGGATGACATCAAAGTCTGGAATAGCATACGCACCATAGAAGATTGCGAAATTCTGCAAAAAGATCTCGAAGCACTTCATAATTGGTCCTTGCGGAACTGCTTACCATTCAACATCCAAAAATGTAACATGTTAAGCGTCGGTAAATCATTCGAATTCACATACTCTCTGGGATCTCAGCAACTTTCATGGGTTACTGAAGAGAAAGACCTGGGCGTGTGGATTAGCAATAACCTGAAGTATTCACGGCACTGTTCTGTTGTATACAAAAAGTCCTGCCAAATCTTAGCATTGCTCAGAAGGATCTTTGGTCGTTTCTCAAAGCAGATACTCCCACGTATAATTAACACCTATATCAGACCCACAATGGAGTATGCTGTTCAAGCATGGTCCCCATGGTTACAAAAGGACATGACCTTGCTGCAACGGGTATACCACCGCGCTACAAAACTGGTGACCGGGCTATACAACAGGCCATACGAGGAGCGGATTGCAACACTAAACCTCTGACTTTTCGTACCGTCGTATCAGGGGTGACTTGATCCTGCTTTTCAACATTCTGCATACAGTGGATCAACCACTTGAATACCTGTTTCATCGGCAAGAAGCACGTAGTAGCAGATCGCATGGATACAAGTTAATAATTCCACACTCCAGATCAAATTGTCGAAGGTTTTTCTTTGCTGTGAGAGTCTGTTTTCTATGGAACTCCCTGCCCCCACATATCATTTGCTCAACAAGCCTGAACATGTTCAAGGCTGAACTTGACAAGTATATGTTGACCAAACCCAACCTTACACCTGAATACACATGCTGACATTCCATGTGTATAAAACATTTGTGTTGTTTTATGAATTCCCTATATTTTTAATCTGTGGTTACTGTAAAGTATTTAATTTTTGGACCATTAAAACTTTGAATTACTTTGAACTACATGCACAAGGATTCACGGTGCAGAAGGCATTGGAAGCAACGGCAGACCGGAACTACTGGCGTGGGTTTGTTTTCGCCTCATGTGTCACCCGGCACGGAGAGGACTGAGTGAGTGAGTGAGTGATGCCACTGTTGGATGCGGTTGGTTCTAAGATTTTTGTTTGATCGATTAGTATTTTTTACAATGTGCTCCCGCATATGCAATATTTTTATCCCTTTGATAAAAAGTCGCTTGCGAATCTCAGCTGCAGAATAATAAGCACATTGGTGTAAGGAAAATTGGATGAGTCATATAATTGGGAAACATTCGCTTCTGACTAATTAATACATTACATCCAGATATTAATTAATAATGTTATACAAGTGTATACATGAATGCCACTGTTGCATAGGGTGCGTACAACGAACGATTTTCAAACACAGAATCACATAGTGATTCGTGGTCAAGCACTCAAGGTGCTTATGGATGACCAAAGTGATGTGTTGCTCACATCCCCGATATTACACTCCAGTACCGGTTTCTGGCTGTTTGCCGTCATCAGGT
>JACCGJ010000372.1:2685-50861 GCA_013407085.1 Atriophallophorus winterbourni | reverse complement strand
TGGAGCAGAAACTTTTCCTTAAAAATGTCATCCAATCATTCGACATGACGACCAAGAATGAGAAGTGCACTTTGCACGATAGTCTACATAGTCTAGACAGACATCTGCTGACTGACAGGTTGAATGAGTCAGCAATCAGCACACACGATGATTATAGCGATTGTTTGGAGGTCACCGTGATTGACTTAAGTTCACCGTTTCTATAAAAATTAATGGAAATTAAGGACTAAATTAGGATGCGTCCTATACATAGGTACACAGCTTTTTCGTCGTTTTTAGGGTCAAATATCCACTGCGTCTTATACATGGTAGCGTCCTATACGCGGGTATTTACGGTACTTGTGAAGAAATTCTCTAAAAATAAAATGCTGGTCCCTACAATTCTTTTATTTGATATGGTCTGCCATTTGTTGTCGCGCACATTGAATTCTGATTTTATCAACTTTATTTTCGCAAATTCATCTAAGCGATGGGCTTTGCAGAACCATTGAGCTTGGTGTTCATCACCCCCTATAAACATTAAATGAACTCGAGTCCAACCAGTTTGCTGTTCAAATTTATCAGTTGTCTGATTCCGAATCGGATAACAGAAGGCCGAAAATTAAATTTACTCCCTGCGTGCGGGATTTCTCGAAAACCAGTTATAGAATGTATCAATCAGATTCTACATTGTAACGACTTTCGCGAATTGAACACAACAAATAATTGTACAAGGAATTACTTTAAGATACAAACGGAACAAAGTTACTCCATTTCGAATTTGTTGTTCTGCTCATATCCTCTGTACTTGTTGATAGAACACTACATTGCTCAAGTATAAGCGTCGTGAGCGCTTGACCTTGTATCAGTTTGTGTTTATGCATTTAAAAATCCTGGCGCGTTAAAAGAACAGTGTTTACCGGTGTCTTCAAAGTATAAGTTTGAGCTAATTTTCTGATATTCAGTTCAACCCTTCTAGCAATGAAAAAGGAAAAAAATGGGAATGAAGAATAGCACTCGAATGCAAAGTTTCTACTAGTGGTTCCCACCCCCTCGATGACTTATTCCAGCTTCGAACTTCAAGCAACCTCTGAGTTCATGGTTGCATGTCGGAAATTTCACACTTCTAACGGATCTGCCGCAAGTATTTTTATTCGGGGCGTGTTTGACTTGTTTGAAATTCTTTACCTGCCGATTTGACAAACTCAAATAGTTTATAAACAAGGAGCGCTCCTCCACTGTTTCAAGCGCATACGGATCCATGATCTTACTGTCCCTACTTGATGAGTGCAAACAGCACGAAACCGGTCGTGGGGTGTGTGTGACGGAAAAGCATGCAAATGAATATTTTGGTTCAAATAGTTTATCTTTATTCACATCAGAACTTGAAAACAGTATGAACTATTAATAAGCTATCAATTCATCTTATTTATACATATAAATATACATGTAAACTTATATTTTAACTCTGAGGTTAACGTAAAAATATTTTTTTAACCACAAACCTTGCATCTTCAATATAGATACACGCAAAATCTCGGTACTATGCCACCTCGTTACTATGCCACTCTCGCTACTATGCCACTTTTGCTCAGTCCCGACAAAATTCAATACAAAATAAATTTACTATGCCACTCCCTACTCTCGTTACTATGCCACTATTCTGTGACTATATAAAAGTGCATTTTTGCGCATTTTCGCATATTGTCAGCCGGTTTCAAGGTCAAACACGAGATGTTTCTCCCTGACGCCAGCTACAACAAGCAAATCATCTCACGCACATCGACAAGCCTCTTTCCTACTCTTGCTTTAAGTATTGATATATAGACCCACGAAAGCGCGCGCACAAACAGACACTCACAACAGTGACATCGTTATTTTTCAAACTATTCAGCCCATAATGTCAGCTCAGAAGCGCAAGCGAACCACTTTACGATGAAGGAGAAGTTCGAGATCATCGATGCTGCGAAGAAGGATCCGAATCAGTCCAAGTTAGCGAGGGAGATTAGCAAGAAATGGGGCGTCGAAGTTAAGAGAACCAACGTGAAGGGCATTCTCTGCAAGAAGGATGCAATTAAAGCTGCAATCAAAGCTGGAGTTCCATCGAAGCGCATGAATCTGACGCAGCCTCACGATTCGAAGTTTGAGGAGGGAGTGCTGATGTGGCTGAAGCAAGCAAGAGGACTGAATCTGCCTGTCAGCGGCGATCTAATCAAGGAGAAGGCGATAAGACTGGCCGAGCTGATGCACATTCCAGACTTCATGGCGAGCGACGGTTGGTTAGACAGCTTCAAGAAGCGCAATGGCGTCACGTTCAAGGCAGTGCAGGGCGAAGCTGGAGCGGTGGATTCCCAATCGCTTATTGATTGGCAGCAGCAGGTTCTCCGGTCCTTACTCAGGCAGTTCTCTGCAGATGAAGTCTTCAACCTGGACGAGACTGATGCAAGCGTGTGATCGGCTAGACAACGAGATAAACGAGATCCGACGAAAGAAGATGCGTCAGCCGACGATTTCTGAGAGCTTTGGACTGATCGATTGAGCAAATAAATGGACTTGAGAAAATAAAGCCGTTTTTACAAAACCTCGTTACTATGCCACTCTCGCTACTATGCCACTCTTGCTCGGTCCCAACGGGTGGCATAGTACTGAGATTTGAGTGTATCAGTTAATATAGTTGAGACCCTGAAATATTGTTATAAAAAGTCGTAACACAATTTTTGTGGCCAAGGAACTACGATATAATCGTTCCTGAACGCATGCATTCAGTTAAAATAACTTACTCGCGTCCCCCTGGGCCGCCGTAACATTGCTGCATCAAATTATATCAGTTTCTAATGGATATTATACAAACCGTACCAATGAATAGGAACGTAACTGACTGACCTTCGTCAGTCAGATAAGGCAAGATCAAGCTATTCAACTCCGAGAAAAGTGATTCTTAAGACCGACTGGGTGATGTTCATACCTCCACCTTGAGTCTGTCACTTTAGTCACAGTTGATGTTGCATCACATGAATACGATTTTTATTTGCAGTGTTCATGAAAATTTCGGTGGGAGCTTCATTCAAAATGGTTATCGTGGGATATCAAAAACGTTGTCGCCTCGATACATTTTTATCAAAATTCTGCTGGTTATCGTAAGAGCCAAAATCGTAGCACATACATCGATCAGCCGAACGACTATTATATTCAACGACCGCATACAACTCTAAACGATGTCAAGAATGCCACCTAACTATTAAAATGATGAAGACTTTGGGATTGACGGAGAAATATGCTTATTGGAAATAAACTTAGCATTCGGCTTACGGAATCGTTTTAAACAGGTGTGTAAGTTAAGGCCTTTAACGATAGAATGTGTGTACAGTGTAGTATTTTTGTTACATCATTTATGCTCTTTCGCAATTAATTAGGAGATATTTGCAGGTTCCGATAGCAAATCATTAAGCAAAATTCTCTTGTCACTCATAAAACCTGGAATTAAACGTGCTAAGCAACTGTACGCAAATTCACTACTAGATGAAAAAGATTATGGAAGGCTTTAAGAAAACTGTGCGGCCAGGACAATGTGCGCAGGTTGCCAAGCAGCTCAACAGATTAACTTAATCTCGATTTTGTTGGTGAAACACGTGCATAATAATCAGACAACTTTCCCATGTTCACAAGTAGTTGGCTCAGATTTCAGTATATTTGAAAATGTTGTCCTTATGAGGCTCTGTAGGTTAAATGTGCACCAAGCGCCTGGCCAACACAGGGTAAATACAGCGGTACTTAAGTTATGTGCGCCAAGGATTGACAAACCTATAGCTTCCATTTTCAACCTTGCCTTTCTGCTGGTATCATTGCAAATGGCCGGAAAACTGTTAGGATTACATCGGCCCCCTTTGTAAAAAACTGCTTATTAAACAATTGCGGTCGAAATTTGCTCGTTGATATCATGTGTATATTTTTGTGTGAATACTTTTTGCTTTTATGTGAAATTCGTATACAATTCGTCGTGCGATCTTAAACTATCCTAAAGCTGAAATTCCGAAAATGTTGGATTAAAGCTTTGTTATTCTTCTTCAATCCTCAATGCGGCTATTTAACTATGCTCTATTTAACTATGTGTGCTTAATACTCGATTACAATTATGGCTATCTCGTGAGTGCTACACATACAATGACAGAGGTCATGATGCCTTTATTTGTTAACAATCGAGGCAAACAGATAGTAAATTAAATTTTAAGCGGCACAGAAGTCAATCAGATCAGCTAATGGGAAAAATAACTAAAAATGGAATTGATTGAAAACGAGAAAAGAAAAGAAAAGAAAACAGAATGCTTGCACGAATAGAACAAATTTATCGTTATGTCTATTGATTTCCACTTAATTAATTTAGCGGCTTTTCCCATTTTTGATCAAAGTGGACTATGGTAGGGCTACAATTGGTTTTCTCTGTAGTTTACATATGCCTACTCAGTGAGCTATGAGTACAATGTTATTTGGAAAACGGTCGCTTCGATTGAATTACGTAAAGTGATCGTTCAAGATCTATCAACTTTCTCACGATCTAAATTCAAGGGAATTCATATCTCTTACATGCAGAATTATGGATAAAGGCCCACTCCTTAAATTCAAATTTCAAAATGCAGCAACAAGTTATCCTTTAACCAGCACCACCTGAAATTCGCTGGGGTTACTTTGGTCAGACTATCAAAATATCGGCTAAAATGAATCAAGGATAAAAAAAGAGCTTTCAAGATTCAAGATTCAAGATTTTATGGTTGAAAAAGCAATTACTTTGCAATAACCATGCAGTTGAACTATAAGTACAATTGTATATGTGTATATGTGTAGAAAAATTTCAAAATCAAAATAATTCTGGTAACAATAGATTATAAATAGTTCGGGGCATAATTTGGATTGACTCTCAGGAAATCGTCCAGTTTTAATTTAAATATAGAAAAAGTGTTTGAGCTTACCAAATTGGCTGGCAGGGAATTCCAAGCGATACAAATACGCACAGAATAAATATACCTGCGGCAGTTCTGATTGGAGTGGGGTATTTCCAACTTGCAGTTGTGACCGCGGTTGTTGCTGGATGTTCGTCGGTGAAATAGTATATCCAAAGGATGGGAAACACTGTTAAGGATTTCGAATGTGAGGAGGAGGTCGGCTCGCAGTCTCCTTTGTGCAAGTGTCGTCAGCTTCAGTTTACTTAGTCGGTCAGCGAATGGTAGGTTTTCGAGCCCAATGACCAGCTTTGAGGCTCTGTGATATATGCGATCCAATAGTGAAATGTCTTTTTGAAGCCATGGAGTCCAGGCTTGTGAAGCGTAATCAGTAAGCGGGTGTATGTACGTGTTCATCATCAGAGAAAAACATCTCTGAGAAAAACGTCCGAATATCCGCCTTAACATACGGAGCATCCGAGACGCTCGTTTGTAAACGGCTTCGCATTGTAGACCATTTTTCATGCTACCGCAAATCCAGACACCCAGGTCTTTTTCTTCTTTGGTGTACTCCAGGATATTGTTGCCAAGCTTGTATGAATGAGAAAAGCTTAGCACACGACCAATGTGCATGATTTGAGACTTCTGCATGTTTAGCGGTAGGTTATTTTCAGATAACCTTTATGATAAAATCCAGATGGTGTTCGCAAAAATTTAACCTGTATGAAATTAACAGAAAATTTATTTGACCAAAGAATCGAGATGCACTATGATCAAACCAATGAAATGCACAACTTTGCTTTTGGTAAAAATACCAATTAACCCGATGAAGAAGCATTAAATCTTGTATAGCACATACTGACAGGTGATTTACATTTTAAGAATACTCGATAAGCACTTGGTTTATATCACATTTAGGTGGGATTGAAATAAACCAGATATGATAGTGTCGATTTATTGCAATGGACCTGAAAATCTTGCTTCAGCAAAAAAATATTCGTATAAGTATGTACGTATCTTATCAAAATCTCAGTGAATTTAACCATTCTCATGGAATCGTTAAAGGTGTTGAACTGACATTTTTCTCCTAAACTAGATAACATTGATTGACCCGTATTTATCTGGAATTCATTGAATGGCAGATAGTATTAAAACAATCTGCTGTTTAATATGCAAAAGTCAAAAATCCCGCAATCCCAGTTTTTCTTACCCCTACAAGCTCAGAACGCAAAACATGGATTGCGTAACCTAAGAAAAGGACCAAGATTATTGGATTTTGATAATTTAAAAAGTGGTTATCCACAAGTGAAGCTGTTTACAAACGCTCTTCTCGTCTGATAGACATGGTACGGTGGAGTTTAGGCCGTTATCCCCCGGGTTCAATTCTTCCTATGATGAACACGTATACACGTTTGGCGGTAGACTATGCTAGACAAGCCTAGACACCATGACTCCAATAAGATATTTCGTTTCTAGACCGTTTAAAACACCGAGTGCCCGAGTTGGTCGACAATTTTCAAAATATGCTATACGTTGAGCGCATTAGGCGATTGAGTCTGTGGTCTTTTACACAAAAGAGAATGAGAGGCGAATTTCTCCTTACATACAAAGCTATTATTACTTTTTACACTTCTTGAAAAATGTATTCCAACTTCGAACTGCCAACAAGATCCGAGACCGCGGTTTTGTTTTGGATATCTCACACCGCGAACAGAAGTGCTGCTGGTGTTTTTAATCAGCGCGTGTGCATTTGTCTTTTAAATTCGCTCGAAGCCAGTGTCATAAACTTCATTCTTTAAGCTTCATTTAAATCGAAACTTGAGGATTATTTGCAAGACAACCATGATTTGCCCCCGCCTATAGAGAAATCATTTTTAAGATTTACGCAAATCATAAAGACCAATTCATATTATTTATCCGTATATATTTTTGTAGTCTTGACTCTGTGATTAATGTAAATCCAAATGCATTTTAACCCTAAATATCGAATATTAAGGAGCCCGTGATTTTTCAGCGCCTATTTTATCTAACATTAACGGCTCGCGAAATTGTAAGTCAAGGATTCTGTCGGCATTCAGTGAAAAATGTGTAACATTGAACTGTGGCAACGATGCTAGGCTGCTTCTAAAACAACTGTATTTACTTAGGTCACCATGACTACGATACAGGTACAACAAATTACATGTATACTTGGCACCGGTAACCATAGAAAATTAAGGGTTTGTTTACCTAAAAAATATGAGATGAGGCGGATATTAGCAGTTTTTTAATAAATATTTCCATGTATGACTAAGGACAACAATAATTTATGTGAACTTGTTGTGTGCACTTGAAAGGGATATCAAAATATTTGTCCTTCCAATAAAAAATTGCTTCCCTCTATAGCAACAGCTCCCCATAGATGCCTACCTATACGAAATAAACATCGATAATAATTCACAGTACTAGTAGTAGTATAGCAATTTCATGTTCATTTCTTTCTTCGGTCACAAAACTCTAGGAACAGTTTTGATTTAAATTATATACGTATATACTATGGTATTGTACAGCAATTCGCTATTCTTCACAATAAAAATGTTGAATCTTGAATCATTATAAATTAGACAGATCTAAAACAGAAATGATGATATATAGCTCAACAAATAACGTTAGATCAGCATGCATTCGTCTTCAATCTAGTTGGTATGTCAATTTGGAAAATAACCAGATCAGAAACGGTATCGTAGAAATACGATAGATGCGAGTAAACAGCAATGGTTTGCTTCACGAACTTGTGTTTCTTCTTATTAGCGGAGAACCTTTCAAAAAGGCAGTTAGCAGTAAACTACACTGCTCTCTTGTAGCAAAATGTTGACTCAAATAGAGAGAACGTTTTACCTCGCTCGATGCTTACTTACTGCCAATGAGTAATTACCTCCAATTTTCGACCGCATTGTTACTTGATTAAAATGATATTGGAATAAACATATCAACCCCCGAGGGAGCCGTTCAAATGACATACCATCACAGCTTAATGCGATTGGGGAAATGGAAAACGTTACGTTGGTCACATGAGGCGAGACAGTAATGAAAAATGATCGCGGGACTCTTATTTCACCCAGAAAACCAACGAGTTGCTGATTAAAATCATAATAATAATTGAACATCGGAAATTGCTGCTCGTTTATGCGAATACTCATAGATTTTCTAAAATGACTGATCTTTAATGGTTTCATCGGAAAATCTTAAGAGATGACTGGTTTTGGTGTGCTCTGAAATCCAGCAATTGCACTTCACAATAGGTCCCGTTTTACCTCTACACATCAGATAATGAACATGATTTTGCACGAACAACGTTATGCATTTGAGATGCAGCTAAATTGGATTGACACAGTCAGCTTAGGGTGAATGTCTCACCCTCAAGATTCATGATTCAAGAATTTAAGGTATGAAAAAGCTCGTAGCTGTACAACACCACAGGATATTCGTACAAGGACAATAAATATATATACAAAATAAATTGAGGCATAAGGAAGATCGACAGTTTTGTAGTTACAAAAAATGTAATGTATTGTTGCGGTATGATGAAAAAACAAATATTCGTTTGGAAAAAGATCATGTTATATAAACGGGATGTATACGCATAAATATATCCAATTTATTCCTGAAAATCCTTTCACTATATGATTGGACAACATCTGACGGTAGGGAGTTTCAAAAGAAACAAACGCGCACCGAATAGAAGAACCGACGGCAGTTCCGGTGAGAATGTGGAATATCAAATGCCTGGCGAGACCCTGAGTGTCCAGGTCCCAGTTTAGGTCCATGGCCGGGATCACTCGAACGAACAGATTTTAAAACGGGGATAGCCCAAGAATACCTGATTTTCAATTCAATCAATTAATAATACAAAAAGTACGTGAACTTTAAGCTCACTTCCAAACTTGTCATTTAAATTAATCTAAACTTGAGACAGATCCAGTACCTCTAAAGTATGTATTTATTGTATAGCAAAATAATCCAACTTAACGATCGACGTTAGACTAGAATTCGATATGAGAACCCCAGGATAGCATGTTTACGGCTCTGCATCAAGAAATTGCCTTATCAAACATGATAGGAGACGGAGTGGACGACACCGTATAACACCGCAAGCATAGAAATGATTTCTAAAAATGTCTACCATCACACCCCGGTCACGATTTTACTATAATCACGGCTTACGTAGCTACCGTTTCTGAAGGGGCCAACTTATATGCCACTATTTAAAGACATGCTTCTCCCCGTTCTGGAAAGTAGGAGATTATGAGCGATAATTTCACGTAATTGAATAATTCCTTCGATATTTCTGAAGCTACGGCCTTGACAAATTAATTTCCCTTATTCCGTTCCGTTCCGTTGACAGCGATGCGGAGTAATTGGAGCGTGACGGTGAAAGCCGCACAAATGTCAACTCAGTAAAAGACTGAGAAGCAAACCAGCCTGATTAAAAGATTAGCGCTCACCTAGAAATATAGGTAACCAACTGGTAAACATGAATACAATTTAGCCATTCAGTTGGATAAAAGTAGCGTGTTATACATGTGTTATGTATGTATGTATGTATGTATGAAAGCATAAGCCTGGTCCAGTCAAAGTCAGGGAATGTTCGTGTGCTAAGATAATGCCAGGTTGCCCAGGCCTACACAGATGAGATAGAAAATAGAAATGTAAATCGTAGTGAGACTCCGGGGTATTTCAGCATGCAGCTCACAACGGTTACCAATCAATTTATCAGGGTGTTAGCTACACAGCACAAAATTACCACACGATTTCACATCCGTGGTCTTTCACATTAAAGATGCAAACAACGTATAACAAGCGCATTGAGAAACCGAAAACCAAACGCTGCCTAATTGTCGATTCCAATCTGAAGATAATATAGCTGGGGCAGTATCAAGCATATAAGTTGCAATTCAAAGTTGTTCGTTCCCCTCTATATGTAAAAAACAAACGCTTAAAAAAGCGAATGAGCCATAGAGACGTAAATCAAATTCCGTCAAACTGAGACTCAACATTAACGTGGTAGTCTGAGCTATAATGTTGTTCTCTTTGCACCATCAGAGGCATTCATACCAGGCAGGTTAATGGATTAAAGTCGGATGAACACATTCTTAACTCCACCCGATCACTTGTGCGCATATCAAATCATAGCCAAATGATATTGACATGAATCATAATTATTCACGTGTCCAGATATCAACAACTTGGCAATATCCCGGCCGGTATACTACCATCATTATACCAACAAAAACTCCACAGTGCATCGGCAGTTCCGTACGATGAACAGGTTCAACTTACCAGTTGGATATTGCGAAGGCCGTTAAGCGAAAACAATTACTGCTGACCCTACTCTTCACAATATTTCTGGCCGTTCCTCATCTATCGTTAACCGTTCTTACACTTTTAGTTCGAGCCCTAGGAATGATTGTGCCGCACGTGTTGAAATAATTCCATTCACGTACTTAAATATCATCGTTTTAAATCTCGCACTTCCCATCAAAGCAGAACCTTGAATATCTGGACCATGCGACTAATAGATCAACAAGCTGCATTGGTCCTTTACCAAAGTTTAGCTGTTGGTTTTTGTTGTCAAACAGAAATGATCCGACTATTGTGGTTGACTGCTTCAAACATTTCATCTCATTATTTTTTTACTTTGCTCTGATTAGTCCGTAGCTGCAAGCTCAGTAAACTGGTGACAGTATAGTGATGAATTCACGTGCAGAAGCTTCGTTAACTGATTATATCTATTGTAATATCATGATGCTTGCAATTAGGTTAACCTTGAATATTAGATTTTATAAACCTATGCACATTGTAAAAGCGCTTACGCCAGACTAACATTAACTCGGACAACGAGAACGTCTTCCACGTATATATATCCGGTCTGTTGTGGCGTGGAAAAAGCACTGATATTGTTCTTAAAACGCATGATATGATTTCTAGTCTGGGTCGCTTAGATTTAGCCGAGTCACATTTAAGTGGTGTTTAACACTGAAAGTCAACGAACAGAAAATAGCGTGCGGTTCATAACATGCTGTGCGCAAACTCGATTATTCATTATCGACATGTCCTTTCGCCGAAAAAGGTGTCAATGTGCCACCGGTTGCCCATCCGATGGAAGACAACCTTCAACCGCATTGCAATTATTGCTTATTGCAGAGCTCTGCTGTATTGAGGACTGTGGTTCATTTTGGAATACCGACATAGATTCTGATCATGCCTTTGTGCGATGTAGGTTTGTATTAAAGTTTATATTTGTGACTACTCATCCGTACCAAGCCCAACGAACTATTCACAAAGTTGATCACGACGGTCCATAATGGAAGCACTGGACTCGAGTTTCGCTTTTATTTGAGCTCATCAGCAGTGCATATCCTCCGCTTCGGGTGGGGATCGAACTCCCAACCATCACCATTAAAGTCCCACGCCTTAACGATCTGGGCTACCGTCCACCGTTTGACCTATCGCAATTAAGCGTTTATGAACTGTTCTCCAGACTGAGTAGCTTTGTTTGCCCGACCAGTCCAGAAGGAGCCAGCGACATCTGCTGTGGTCGCCCAACATTAAAGTTCTCTGTTACTAAGCCTTCGAATAGGAATCGGACAACAGTCGAATATATAAAACCGCATTGAGTGACACACTCCAAGTTTATTGGTGCACAACAGTTAAGCGAAGGTGGAACATAATCATAGGGGTTAGATGGGGGACCGCAATAGCAAGCCGCCAAACCACAAAATCAGCTTTTAGATCTCACTGGAGTTCAAAACGCACAATTGAAACTATTCGCCCAATTTTTACCACAGAATGTCCGGTTTTTCCATTTCTATTTAACTTTGTAAAAGTTTCCATTATTGAATTATACAACGAAGACACTCCAACTTTCGGATTTTAAATTCTACAAGGTGATAAACTTCTTGTTTTGGAATATGATGGTGTAGTTCGTGTTTTGACTCTCTTACATTAACATTAACTAGTATTGTGCTAGCGTTTACAGTGCGTTGTGTGATATATCAAATTGCACTTTGTTACTTGACAATCAGAAACTGTCCGCTAACTACGAGTGAGCGGCGATAAACGCTAATCAGGCCGTGAGCAACCTTTCTGCTTTTAGAACGTCACATACTACGTATTAAAAATTCTGACGTTAAACTAAAAATCAACAATCGTGCTGTTATTGGAATGTTGTGAAAAATATTCAAAACGGTTACCGGTGCTGCATTGCACCGAATGAGTGTTTTAGCATAGTTCCCACATGAAAGCTAAATTTCGATATGCAAATGAGGATTTATCCACGATTTCGCCAATGATTGGGTTTAACAAAAAGTCAGACAGGCGTTCGAGGAACATACGCATACATGATGAGCGTCAATAACGCGAATGCGGGTCGTGTGCATTTTGAACGTCATATACTACTTATTATTATTTAAATCTGATTTTAAACAAAAATCACACATCGTGCTGTGATTGGAATGTTGAAAAATATTCAAAACTGTTACCGGTGGTGCATTGCACAGACTGTGTAACTTAGCTTAGTTTCCGAATGAATGCTAAATTTTAATTAGCAAATGAAGACTTATAATCGATTTTGCAAATAATTTGGTTTAGCACAAAGTCAGAACGGCGTTCGAATGTCAGGTCACGGATACGCATACCTGATGAGCGGCAATAACCGCGAACCGGGTCGTGTGATTCCGTCCTGCTTTTCGAATGTCACATGCTACTTATAAATAAGATCTGACTGTAAACAAAAATCAACCCTCGTGCTCTTTTTGGAATGTTGCAAAAATTATTCCAAGCATTTACCGGTTCAGCATTGCACCGACTGTGGGATTTAGCTTAGTACTCACATGAAGCCTAAATTTCAATTTGTTAATAAGTATTTATCTACGATTTCACAGATATTTTTTTCGAATTTCAGGTCACTGATGCACATACCTGATTAGTGGCAATAACCACGAAACCGGTCGTGCTTCCGTCCTGCTTTTTTAACGTAATATACTATTTATTTATAAAAATTTACTTCAAAAACAAAATCTTCTTGGAGTGTTTAATTGTTCTTGTCTGTTGTCATGTACATTAGCGAGGAAAGCTTGTTATGATGCGTGACAATGAAAGCCACAAGCAAGCTGTCACGCTGATATCGCTCTACTCGTTCACAACACTTCCTTGAATGCATGCTTGATTCAAAATCTTCTGTAGGTTCAGTAGCTTTTTGGGTCCCATCCTTCACCATTTTTTTAAGTTTTTACTATATGGTGGTTAAGCACTTGGTACTTGTTACCGATGAAATGCTGCCAATGATGATTATGATGCGCCATAGCCTAAGACGTGCAGCCTTCATTTCGCTTTTTTCTTAATTTTTGTCATGCTTGTAAGACAGTCAAACATCGAAACGGAAAACGGTGAAATATTGAACCTAATGACGATCATTAGGCATATGTTGTCAGCCAAAAATACTAATAAAAGGATTACTGTATTAACAAGCTGAATATTACGATTCCGGTCGGGAATAGATGTGTTCCGACAGTAGCTTTCAGATGCCCATGATCAGTCAATAGGCATTTTAGCAATAGCGTGTTGCTTAAATCATGTAAGAAACAAGTGTCCGAACTTCAAGTGTAGATGCACTTTTAAAAATTAATAGAATTATTGTAGCCAGCATGTGCCAGTCTTAGTGCAGAACAATAGTGTAAGTATAAAACTGATTTAATGAGAAAAAACAAAAATCACGTGTTTGCCTCTTCACATGCATCAATCCAATCATTGTACACATCAATTTCTTGGCTGAGATAATTAATCGTTGTCTCAAAGTCTTCCAGACACACATTGCATTTGATAGAAGCAGTATTATCCTCCCTGTGGCTGTAAAAGCGAGCATTAGTGTTGCGGAACACAGCACTTACAAAGTAACTTCACAAGACCGGTCATGATTACAAAATGGACAGTTGAAGACTTTATCCAAAGGCTGGATTACTTTTGGCTTTGGGGGAGGTTTATTTGCGCTCCTTCGTCGACCCATAATCAAGATCAGATGCAGTGAAACAGCAACAAATTACAAAGAATGTGGCTGAAAAATAAAACGATGAACTAAATTATCACAGTAATAAAACAAGGAGTTTCATAATGTGTTTTAAAAAGGCCTCCCCACCGTTTGCCGTGCCGCGCATTATTCGTAGAGCCTGGCAGAAGCTTGGAGAAACGGTCGGGTGGTCAGTCCATGACATGGCGCGTTGGGACGAAGAAACTCACCGTTGGGCGTATTCGTTTGCCTGGGTAGGGTCCAAAAGCTCCACCTAATAGTTGGCTGGAAACCTTACGAGATATGGCTGCAAACCGAGGTCAGTGGCGCCAGTGTATTTTATTATGTGTCATAATTTTTTATCCGGTATTATTTTATATATAAAAAAACAAAAAACACAAAATCGCAAGCAGTGAAACTACAAAAACAAGCTGCTTTTGAGCGTTTGATTTTGTATATTCCACTTGCCTGCTTTCCCTTTTTCACGCGCTTGCTTATCTGCTTTTGATGCTTCATATTGCTTGGCACTTTGTCTGGCTCCAGACTTGTGCTTCATGATGATGATGATGATGTGTGAAATCAAAGCCAGGAAATAAATAAAATATTACAGTTTGGTGAACGGCATGTGAAGTTGAAATACTGGCAGGTTGCTTTAGACTAGCAGATACCGTTTTTGATGGGATAACAGAACCGAAACTGGCACTGCAGTTACCTGCGCAGAATAAAAGTACACATTCGTGCACAACATGGGTTGACAAGGAGTTAGTTGCCCATACGATAACAAATATTATCGTACTCGAGTACAGTTTAACACTCGCAACAAGTGCCTGCATATTAGCCACTATAAAACCAACAAAAGATTGTTAACAGAAAATGGTGGGGTGTAAAAGCTACTGAACCTGTATGATGTATGAAAGCACAAGCTTGATCCAGGCAAAGTGCCGCACAGTCAGAGACTGCACGTGGACGAAGATACTGTCAGGTTGCCTGGGCCTATACAGATATGAGGAAGCAAAAGAACAGGAAACGGTAGTGAGCCTCCAGCTTGTTTCAGCATGCAGCCCACTACTTTTGGCCAATCAATTTAGCACGGTGTTAGCCGCACAGCACAAAGTACTGCACGATTGCACTGAACCTGTAAAAAAGTAAATACAGAACAACTGAGATAGGGTAACTTCCCTTCAACCAAAACTAATATACACGCAAACCAGTTTTGTGAGCGACCACAGTAACATCAGTGTTATGATTGAAGTTTGCTGCTATATGCTTTATTACCCTTTCCACCCTTGTCATAATACACATCATACTCTCTCGCTCTTGCAGCCATTCTACTCCATTTGTGAATTGAATAGCCTAGTTTACAGGATAACATTCTTCTCACTTCTTTGTTTGATCGATCATTCAGAACAATTTATTAAATTCACTATTTGCAAATGGACGGTTCCTGCGACCCAACAAATTCGATACTGACCCAAACGCCTCAGACGCTGCTAAACGTTGGAAACACTGGTTCAATACTTTTTCTTCTTCTTCTTATCGGTGAGCTGAACGATCTCAAGCCAGATAAACTGAAAGTATTGTTCAACTACGTTTCCCCTGATGTTTACGATATACTTGCGGAATGTACTTCATACGCAAAAGCCAGTTCCACCTTGGAAGCTTTTTATGGTCAACCCAAAAATGAAATTTTCGCTCGATATTTACTGGCGACATGCAAGCAAGAAGACGGTCAATCACTCTACCAATTCACTCATAAATTACGAAACCTTGCCAGAGATTGTAATTTGAGTGCTCTCAGTATGGAACAGTGTAAAGATGATGCACTACGTGATGGCTTCATCAGCGGCATTGTCAGCTACAACCTTACAGAGATTGTTAGAGCATTCAACACTCAACTTCCAGAAAGCATTCGACGCTGCAAGGTCACTCGAAATAGCTCTCAAACAATCTGAATCATACACTAACAGTTTGCCATGCATAGGCAATGATATTCCTCTTAAGCAAACACAAATACATCCAGATACACCCGTAGATGTGACTGCCGCCGTGCATACGGCAAAATGTTATTTTGTGGATTATCTAGGCATCAAAGAACAAAGTGTCCTGTCAAAGAATCTGTTTGCAAAGGATGTGGAAAAAAGGTTATGTTTAACGAGTGTTTGTTATTATCCGACACGCGAAATAACTGTCCATCGACAAGTTCAGTTGTTTCCACTTTGTTCTGTTCCGAGGCTCTAGCATCCCTATCTAATGCAATCATTATTGTTTACGTCTATGGTATTCGACTGCAGGATCTCATAGATAGAGGAAGCTCTGAGAGCAACATAAATTCCTCGGTTATTAGTGAGAACTATTGGGAAATAGTTCCGTTTATAAACAAAATAACTCTTGTTAATATCGAACATACGAGTCAAACCGAAGACATGTGTTACCTACTGTTATGTATTCTTATATGCTTATATTATTGTAATTCGCATTCTATTCTATCTATCTATACTAACTATTCTATTGTTCGTTGTTTTAGCTTCTCTTCTCAATAATTCTGAAACTCACACGTTTGTTTGGAACATTACACCTACCCGTTCCTATTCATTTTTCTTCCTCATATCTGTCTAGGCCTGGGCAACCTGACAGTATCTTAGCCCAAGTGCAGTCTGTGACTATGCGGCACTTTGCCTGGATCAGGCTTGTGCTTTCATACCATCATACCATACCATACACCCCCATACACCGGTCATGTCCGGACCGGCTCAGATGTAAATCAGCCTTCACTTATTCTGTGGAAGTCCCTGGTATGTGGCTATACTAATGCTCAAGGCCTTCTTAGTAAAATTAACGAACTCAGACTACGTACTTCCGCTTGCCCCTATGACATTCTTGCCGTCACAGAAACTTGGTTGAGTGATTGCCACCTCGACAGTGAGATTGAGCTGACTAACATAACTGTCCTCCAGTCATATCGACCTATAGCAGGAGGAAGTGTAGCTCTTTACACCCGATCATCATTACACTGCTCAGTATTAGATGGTTTTCAATCTTCCGACGCTCTTACCTGTGTTCTGCAACTATCCGTTCATTCAACGTTATTGATTATTGTCATCTACCGTCCACCCAATAGCTCAGCGGCTCGCGACATGCAATTGCTGACAGATCTGAACCACGCATTAACTGTTTTTCACACACATGTCCTCATTATGGGTGACTTCAACTTACCACGCCTATTCTGTGAACAATATCCTAGCGACCCTCTATCTAATGAACTACTGGACTTAATACACACTCATCCACTTTTCAACCACTCCACCCTCCAACACGTTTTCACTCGCAGCATTCGCCTTACTGCTAGACTTGATTTTGACTAATGACGAATTAATGATTGAATATATCAAACGGGAACCCCCACTTGGGCGCAGTGATCATGTCTTCCTCCACTTCGACCTAGTTTACTGGGCTGATAAGGTCAATGCACGCTTTATATATTCCTGTAAACGGACAAACTACGCCTCTCTCAACACTATCACTGATGAACGAGATAGGATTATTAACTCATCAACTTCGGCGGAAGATGCCTGGTTTCATTTTTCGACCCGCTTACAGCATCTGCAAAGCTTATGCACCGTTACCAAAGAAGTTTCTATCAAAAGTCGAGGTTTTACTCCAATTCGTAGTCGCACTTGAAAATGGATGCGGGAAAGAAATATTGAATGGGCTACCTATCTCAGTATGCCAACTCCTGTGAACTGGGAGCGCTATCGGAAGCTTCGTAACAAAGTCAATTCGCTAGTTCGCGATGACAAACTCGCTTACTAGTAGAGACTAACGTGCTCTTTTGCCATCAATCCCAAACGGTTATTTAGTTTTGTGAACCGCTTGAGGTATTTAAACCTGGAGTTACGATCCTTGAGACTGGAGTTACGACCCTGAGACTCCAAAAGGCTTAACCCAGGATGCTGCAGCTGCGGCCGAGTCTCTGAAAGCTCATTTTGCCTCAATTTTTCAATCTTCTTCGGGCAGCATCACGATTCCTGTAAATTCAGCCCCATCCCATTCCACTGTATCTGACATCGAATTTACACCCACAATTATATACCGTAAACTAAAAAACTTACGGCCCACCAGTTCCGCTGGACCAGACGGTTTCCATCCCCGAACCCTACGCGAATGTGCCTCCTCTCTCTGTTATTCCCTGGCTAATCTTTTCACGCACCTTTTTGCTAACGGCTGTGTCCCACTTGACTGGAAGTGTGGATCTATCTCTCCCATCTATAAAAGCGGCTCTCGATCTCTCGTGTCTAATTACCGACCGATAACATTACTCTGTTATATCGAAACTTATGGAATCTATTATCAGCGACTTTCTGATTCAGTTCATTGAAGGACTACACCTTCTGTCTGATTCGCAACACGGTTTCCGTCCCCGGAGATCACGTGTGACAAACCTGATGCTCGCACGTGTCCACTGGACATCCGAAGTCAACAAAGGTCGTGAGATTCACCTAGTATACTTAGATTTCTCGAAAGCTTTCGACAGAGTCAACCATCAAATCTTGCTCCGCAAATTATGTTCTCTAGGGATTGCAGGTCAGTTGCTTCAGTGGCTTGAGAGTTATTTATCAGATCGCCGCGCATGCGTCCGCGTCGATGGATGTCTCTCTTCAAGTTTCAGCATTTCTAGCGGTGTCCCTCAAGGCTCTGTACTCGGGCCAACCCTATTCCTATCCTTCATTGATGATGTCGTTCAAGCCATTGATTCCCACACGCTCATGTATGCCGACGGCATAAAACTTTGGAGAGTCATCACATGTCAACACGACATCGATCAACTACAGGACGACCTCAATTCGCTTTATATGTGGTCACTCGAAAATTGCTTACCGTTCAATACAGAGAAATGCCGCGTCCTTTCAACGCGTACAAACTCTAGCCCAAGCTATTACCTGGGATTACACCCAATTGAGACGACTTCCTCAGAAAGGGACTTGGGCATTATCGTGCAGTCCAACATGTCAGTCTCGGCGACGTGCCTGAGAGCAGCCAATAAAGCAAACGCAATGCTTGGTCTTCTCAGATTCACAGATTTGAACCTCAATGTTTGTCGCTTTTGCTCAAAGCATTCATCCGTCCACATCTCGAATACGCCGTTCAAGTTTGGTGCCCGTGGTTATTGAAGGACCAAAGACTTCTTGAGGCTCCCCAGCGACGCGCCACAAAACTTGTCAGAGGTCTGGCCTCGTATCCTCATCTTGAACGTCTTCGACCCCTCAATCTCTTTTCAGTGAAATACAGAAGGCTCCGTGGTGACCTTGTAAACATATTCTCGTCCTTAATCGTGAAACTTTATATCTTCGTGGCCATTCACTCAAACTAATATATCAACACTCACGCCTCAACTGTTGCAGGCATTTCTTTTCCCTCCGGATACGTACTCACTGGAATAGTCTACCCCAGGAAGTCGTATCCGCAACATCCGTAGGTTTTTAAATGGAGTATGGACGCTCATTTAAATGATATCCACAACAACATACCTTGAGGCCTTGTCTGTCCGATTGCTGTTGTTCTCGGATAAGCACTGATCCACTACATCGCATCGCGTACTAGCATCATTTTTCAGGTACGTTGTCCTCCTTGCCTTACTACTCCGTTCATTCCCTTCCTAACCACCTGCCAGTTTTATTTGTTTCCAGGTCAAACGCTACCCCGATGCCTCCGTATTCTCCTGCTAACGCCTCGCAATATAAGGAAGGCGCAATTCCAAAGCGAGTGTGGTCCGCTATAAGGCCTCCCCGTCCCCGTACAGATGACACTCACTATTTGATTTCCACCACACTGTACATAGCAACCTGTGGTTATTTTTAAGCTACGCTTTTACACCACAATAAACCACTGAACCATTGAACCTTAGAACTGTCCAATTTGCCGCCGGGACGAAACGATATATTTTATATCTGAACAGTTCGGCGTTCTGAAATGTTTTCGAACAATGCCCAACATTTTTAAAAATATGGTTGAAACGTTTTTGTGATAAGATGATTAACCAATATGAATGTGTGTGATGGAAATGCATGTAAATGAATATTTTGGTTCAATATGAATTTAATTTCAAGTAATATTGCCTTGAAAATGAAAAATGTATCCGTTTAAACAAACATATACTCGTCTTCGAGTTCACTAAACGTAGAATTCATAATAAGTTAGTTAAAAGAAATCACACATTAATAATGATGGAAAATATATTACAACAACAAATTTCTAAATAATAATATATAATGATTTTCAAGAAAAAAATTACCATATATGATCAATATATATATTAGTGCTCACATTCTCATCTCCTAAGCACCATAACCAGTTTCTGGCTGTTTGTATTCATCAGGTGTGGACAGTAAGTGTCGTATTTAATGTATTTCTTTTTGGTATGTACAATTGTTAAACCTTGTGACCTCGAATAATATTTACTTTCGAATCCAACCACCACGGATAGTTCTGTAGTGAACTATTTTCACATTGTATCTCAGTATTTTGTACATACAACTTTTGGCCTCTGGTTGTTTGTTTCTTGGCCATGTTTACTTCATTCAAGTTATTGCCTGTATAATGTACTTGTTGGCGGTTAATATAATTTGGAACTCGGACTTTGTCTTCTTCGGTGGTTGCGCCGCTCCGTGCGTCGCTCCGGGCCGGAATTGTGATTAACGGATTCTCTAACATTTTAGCGCTTTCTGCACTCTAGATTCCATCTCTTGGACTTTTCCTGTTTGGAATATCTCGCTATCGGTTGACTTCATGGATCTTTCTTTGGACACTTGCTTCTTTGGTCTTTTAGTGAGTTCTTTCCATTTATGTCGTATTGTGTGTAGTGCACACTTATTTTTCTTTAGTCCACTACAGTTCTCTATTGCTGAGACTGAATTAATTGTGTAAGAAGTTGTTATCAACTGTCTGGACTGACTGCTGTGAATGAACTGTGAGAATCAATAACGCATAGGAAAACAAACCCATTTTAGCGAGCCAACAACTTTATTCGTGACTGCACTTCAATTCGTCTTGAATTTATCCTCACGGTCTCAATCCACCTAATTTGTGAATCATTGTTGGTCCTCGAAGATTGTTGTGGAGATCCTGTAACTTTCCTTTAAATCACAATCTTTTTATTCAACTAACATTGGCCTCTGGTGACTTATTTTGAACCTCTTATTTCATTCCTTTATATAATATTTTAGCTATAATTATTATTATACTTACCGACACAGTTTAGTAAGCCTGAATCCGCTACAATTTTGTGATCTCGTAACTACACTTTGTTGTTCCTGATACATACACTCATTTACTTTCACGTAGTGATTTTCGTTCAGCATTTCTGGTAACTATTTTTATAATATATGATTCGTAAGGTTCTTTTGTCTCATCTATTGTTAGTTTACCCAGTTTTAGTATATTTAATCCATTTCTATTGTTTATTTATGTCGAGGCTATATTTTGAACACGAAACATTAGGTCTTAGCATGATGTGAACTCACACTTCGTTAAATAAATGCAGATCGACATTGGGGAGAATGTGAGTCCATTTATTCTCACTATCCCCGAAAAATTTATATATGACACTCTAAAATTCGCTCCAATCATTCAAACAGAATCCCTGAGCAACAAAAGCTTGATAAATTATTCTCTCACCTTGAGCTTGGCGACAGAAATCGGCCCCAACGAAACGCGCCAACTTCTTGGAACCAAACGCTAAATGAGACGATTCTGCTTCAAATTTAGTTGAAAAACACCCTCAAATATACAAACAAATTCTCGCTGCACTCAATTCTTCTCCCAATTTAAAAACTCGCAGAAGCATCGGACAAGATTTTGACTGATACACCCGTGACCCTTTCTCCCATTTCTATACCGCCGAGTGATTGTGTGAGAGAATAAATAAACTCCGAGTTCAGATGGAGCAGCTAATATACTAGATCTATATACTAGATCTATAAACCCGTGAAAGGTTAATCTTCCGCACTCGATCACGATCCAATGTTTTGTTATCCCATCATTCGAAAATGCTCCCAACGTTTCCTGGTATCACAAACAATACGTTAAAGCCGCATGCTATTGAACCAAGCCTTGTGCCTACGTGATCCACTCGGTGAAGGTGATGGCTGCAATGGAAGATTCTTCCCATATGTAAGATGCAACTTTATGAAATTCTTCCTTTTCCTTCGTCTTTACCTTATATTTTGAAACAATTTCCAGAATCTAAATTTTGTTGATTATATTTTGCGGTATTTTATATTTATGCTGTATTTGATGGAAAACATTTCTTTTGTTATTAAAAACTTGCTATTGTAAATCTTTACACGCCTTTGGTCAATTATTTGTTTGAATTGTTCGTTTCGGCCATTGTCGGTCATTGTTGTTGAATTTGGTTGCCATTTTGGGCACTTGTAATTGGCTTTCATTTGACACCACGTTTGGGTGTCTTGTCTTTAAAAGACATTTTGGACGGCAATTTTGGTAACTCCTTTCATTCTATTTATATCTCAGGTCGTCATTGAACTTGTTTGCATTTGATATAATTGATTCTGGAGTATTTTGTCTCCTGTTTGCTGTACGTTTCTTTACATTTGAGGTTTGTATAATTATTGCTGTTGTAATTGTTGCTAATTACAGTACCGTATAACATCCGAATTGTGGTTTTGAATTTGTCAAACTAAGAAACGGGTGGAATACGCGTTACTCACGTCACGGACGTTACACCATATTCGTCATATTTTGTTTGCGACACACCTAATTCCTCATTTACACTCGAGTTGTCATCAATGTTAAAATTTGGTAGTTGATCCTACTTCACTTATTACATTTACACTGCTTATATTCAACGTATTCTATCTATATATATATATATATATATATATATCGGACTATAAGGCGCACATAAAAACACTAATTTGTACGAAAAATCGACAGTGAGCCTTATATTCCGGTGCGCCTTATGTATGAATAGTATATAGTATATACTATATTAAAAAGATCATGTTATATAAACGAGATGTAGGGTGGAATTACTACGCATAAATATATCCAATTTGTTCCTGAAAATCCTTTCACTATATGATTGGACAACATCTGACGGTAGGGTGTTCCATAAGAAACAAACGCGCAACGAATAGAAGAACCGACGGTAGTTCCAGTGGGAATGTAGAATATCAAATGCCAATGGGTGAGTACGTATGGCATGGCTTGACCGGAGGCGAAATAGATGCCCCAGAGGGTGCGCCTTAGAATTCATTATTTTGTACGTTAGGATTAGATCAAATCGAACCCGTCTGCGAAGCAGTGTATCCAAATTAAGATGTTCAAGTCGATTCTCATATGGTAGTTTGCGGAGGCCGCCAACCATTTTAGTTGCTCTGTGATAAATCCTCTCGAGCAGCTTGATGTCCTTTTGCAGCCATGGCGACCAATCTTGCACTGAGTAATCTATCAGCGGGTTAATATACGTAATTATGAGCATGGGTAATGATTCACGCGAAAAATGTCCGAAAATCCGCCGAAGCATACCTAGCATGCGGCTAGCTCGGTTGTACACTGCTTCGCATTGCATGCTATTCTTAAGACTTCCACGAATACATACGCCAAGGTCTTTTTCTTTGGTTGTCCATTCCAGTTGGTTTGATCCAAGGTTGTATGAGAATGGAAAATCTTTGCCTATTTGCAACAATTTACACTTTCGGAAGTTGAATGGAAGTTTATTTCGCTCCGACCAGCTGTTCAATACATCCAAATCGCTTTGTAAGCGCAAACAGTCCACGCTTGACGTTATTAGCATCCAAACTCTAACATCATCCGCAAAGAGAACCATTTTGGTTGTGACTAGTTTCGGAAGGTCGTTGATGTAGACCAAAAAGAGAAGCGGACCAAGTACCGAACCTTGCGGGACACCGCTAGTGGCTTCGATTTCCCCAGACATCACAGTATCGATACGTACAGTTGCCTCGCGATCAAGAAGGTAAATTTTCAGCCAGGTAAGAAGGCACCCATTAATACCAACATCGTGCAGGTTGCTCAGGAGTATAGAATGGTCCACGTGATCAAACGCCTTTGATATGTCCAAGTAACACGCATGCACGCAACCATCATTATCCACTGCCTGCGTCCAGTCATGCAGTGTCTCCAGTAGGTTAGACAAGCAAGAACGAGACTTCCTAAATCCATGTTGCTCTCTGGACAGCAAATTTTGGGCTTCAAGATGACTCACAATTCTTTCGCACACCATTCGCTCCATAAATTTTGAGATCACTGGATGGAGTGTAACAGGGCGGTAATTTGTTGCGTCAGAACGGGTTCCAACTTTGTAGATGGGCGTTATGATTCCTCTCTTCCAGTCATTAGATACAACACCCTTCCTCAGGGAGTGATTAAATAAATCACAAAGTGGTTCGCACAATTGACTGCCGCATAACTTTAGGATTGCATGTTTGATTCCGTCAGCTCCCGGGGACTTGTTGATATTCAACTTACATAGGTGGTGCTGCACTATTTTCGAACTGATGCATTCATCGTGTATAGTCTCCGGCACAATTGGTGCTGACAATTCTGACCGTTGTAATTCATCCTTTGGGGTGAAAACTCGTGAATAAAAACTAGCTAGAGCGTTAGCGGTTTCCAGCACACAATCAGTTAGTCCGTTATCTGCCATGATCGGAAATACTTCGTAGCGTTGTTAACAGTTCGATAAAGCAGTTTGGGATTTCGCTGCATTCTTACCGCCAGCTGAAGCTGGTGATATTTTTTGCCCTCTCGGATGAGATTTGTGAATTGATTCCGCAATTCGCGAAAGTTTGCCTACGTCGAATCAGTTTTGGCAACCCTGTGAATAGCCAATGCCGAATTTCGCTCTGTCAACCATTTTCTAGTCCTCCTGCGAATTCTGAAGTGTCGTTCTCTATTATGTTTCGGGACATATTCAGAATTGAAATGTATCGTGTTGATTATGTAATCTGTCAGGGTTGTGCAATGCGAGTCCGGATCACTGAAATTTATATTATGTTCATCGAAAACTACCATTGTTTCCATCAAAACAATGTAATCCACTTTTCTATTTCGTTGTGTTTGCTTTACAATTCTACTGGCGTTGCACACATATTAAAATAGCAGAACGAGGTGGTCGCTTCGACCCAGCGGAGGGTGATACTGCTGTGGCTTCAGAGGTTAAGACTAGGTCCAGAACAGAAGTTTGTTGGAAATTTCGTTGTCGTGTATAATCGAAAACATGATTATATGAAGGGATGTAATCGAACTGTTCGCGAAATTTGTAGTCTAGTGATATGGGTGGATGATCTACTCGGTTATATAGTTGAGGCAGATTGAAGTCTCCTATAATCAGCAATTGCGAATTGCGCTGTTTTCCGGCGTACTGCATTGCTTTCAAGAGTTTTTCGTTATACGCGTCCGATGATGATGGTGAACGGTAAACTACACCAACGATGCAACTGTCGCCTGATTCCAGCTTCAAGTTGCACCATAAACTGTCTTCCAGATCGAGTTCAGTATCTGTAACTACCGTACAATATAAACGGTCATGGTGGTAAACAGCTACTCCACCACCTGTTCTTAAGCAATTTCTCCAAAACAGGGTCATGTTTGGAATAGAGAGCTCGCTATCGGTCACGTGAGGTTGGAACCATGTCTCAGTTATTGCTATGACGTCGAGTGAATGCTGATTGCAGAGATCCTTCTTTTCAGCTTGCTTGTTTAACAGGCATTGTGCGTTTGTATATAAGCAATTGATTGTGGTTTTCGTATACAGTGATGGAGCTGAAAGCTCGTCTATTAGTTTGACCGTTCGAGAGTCGTACATCTGTTATTTTTTTGGGATTGCTACAGTGTTTCTAATCGGAGTCTCGTTTGATTGTAAAAGCCGTGGTTCGTTAGAAGGCGAAGAAAGTCTGGGATCACTCATTCTGACATCCTTCGGGAGATTTCTATGGGTAGCTTTCCAGTGAGACCCAATTGATTCCATCATACCTTTCGTTAAAAATGTTACTTTCAGAGGTTTTGGCCCGTCACCTTTATAGTTTGGTGACCGAGGTATTCTAAAAGTGTCCACCACCACTGACTCGTGAGCTCCGATGATGTCGATAACGTAGAGCCACTGTTTATAATCGTGGTGCTTTATTTCACTTCCCGAAGCAGTGTTTGTTTTTTTGGAATCGCCAAGAAGAGCAACACTGCGTTTTTCAGATTTGTTCTTATTGTTTAAATTTCCTTTCCTCTCCCACCACGGAATATCAGCATGTATGCGACATTTAGTATGAAAACATGTACGGAGCAAATGAGAGTTCAAAGGACGTTTTCCATCTCTTTTTGGATTTGGAAAGTTATTCTCAATAAACGTGGTTCCTCGAGATGAGGAGAATTGGGGTGCCGACTTAGGCGGGTTATTGAATGAGGCAGTATAGAGCTCATATCAATCATTGAACACAGCTGGTAGCATTGTTCAATGTCGTGAGTTCTTCTACTCGAGAAAAGTGTCCCTGATGTCTTCGGTACATGGGTGCAAATTACACTGAGATTCATCAAAGTAGTTTTCATTTCAGTATTAGTTTTTGAAGTAGAGGAATTATGCTCGTGGACAGTCAGTACATGCCCCTTCGACTTTTTAATAATAATAATAATAATAATAATAATAATAATAATAATAATAATAATAATAATAATAATAATAATAATATATTCTTGGTAAACCAAGGCATGCAAAACATGATCAGGTTATCAATGTGTACAAAATAAATAAATTGTAAAATGACCTTTTCAAGCGGAATTTTTAAACATTTTTCCGTTTAATACAGGATGGTAAATTTACAAGGGTAAGAAAGTTAATTTTTTCGCGCAATGTCACACAGTAATAAAGTTTCATTTAGATTGCATCGAAATAATCAAACGAAGAGGATGCAATTAATTCTGGAGCAGAGATTGAAAAAAAGAAAATAACATAAAAAGTTATGAAGGAAATGGTGCGTTTGAAGATATAAATGTCACAGTAAAAATAAATTTTCGAAATAAAGAAAGTTCCTTCATATATATATAAATTGACTTCTTCGGAATGTTGGTGGGTGTGATTGAAGAAAAGCACATAAAAATCCGAAGTTAAATTGAAAAAATTAGAAAATGGAGGGGATAAGGGGAGATTGTGGTTTAAAATTGCATGAGGTTTGGGCCGGTTGTACGATCCAGGGAAGTCGAAGAATTGTCTAATGAGGGAAACCAAAACTGTTTGCCAGTATGGATTTCAGATCATGTAGAAGAATCAGTCGTACGCGGAAGAAGCAAGGACCAGTATCGGAGTTGGTTTCGGAGTCGGAGGTACTGGAACACAATTAAAAGTATTCTCTTCACCATCATGGTGAGACTAACATTTAAGTGGCAGCTAGCTTTTGCATCACCAAACTGTTCAGCCTCCCGCAATTTCTCTTTAATTAACGGAGCAACTTGTGGAGTTACGGGATGTAGTGTTGGGTTATTATTGGTTCCATTTTTCAGTGAGTTATTCTGGGCAATTACTATCGACTTCAATGTTTCCTCGAATGTTTGGGAACAGTTCACTAAGTATTTGATGCGATTCTCTAGATCTCCTGGTTGTGATACATTGGTCCCAGCGCCGTTTAGCGGCTTTGTTCTACAGACGCTGCAGACAGATGCCTCCTGAAGCATAGCAAAAAGACCGAGTAATGTTGCTAGATATAATATTACAGTATTCTAGTAAAGGTAGTGTATATAAATTGTAAAGCACCAGCTGGAACTGGAGTAGAGAGATGAATCTACGAAGTAAACCTATATTCTTTCTTGTTTCAGATATCAAGTAGCAAATTTGTTCATGAAATGAAAGTAATCCTGAATGTTCATTCATTGAGTCCTCTCCGTGCCGGGTGGCACATGAGGCGAAGACAACTCCACGCCAGTGGTTCCGGTCTGTCGCTGCTTCCGTTGCCGTCTGCACCGTGAATCCTTGTGCATGTAGTTCGCGTTCCAAAGTTCTGCGCCAAGTTTCCTTGGGCCGTCCCCTTTTTCGTTTACCTTGCGGATGCCAGTGCATGGCTACCTTCGTATGCGAACTGGGATCCATCCTGCAGACATGACCGAACCACGGATCTGTTGTCATCGTTTCCGTAGCAATGTAGGTTTTACGGGATAGGGTTGCTAGCCCTAAGCCCAACCCTCCTCCTTTCTCAGACGGGCTTGGGACCGTCCTTGGCGGAGTTAATCCTGAATATGGATAACCTAAATTACGTACCCAATGTGCTGGCTGTAGTGGTGTATTATCCAAGTTGATCGAATCGTTTGGTATGATACATTTGAAATTCAAAACAATTAGATATATTGATGGAAAACTCAAGACCGTTTCGAATACTCCATTAAAGTAGAGCATCCAGGTCTGGGTTCAATTTCGATATATATAATCGCTAGTCTGGTTAGATGGATATCATATCATATGCAAACAAAAAGATCTCACAGTGTGTTATGACAGATAGTGTATGGTTAAGAAATATCAAGAATAGTAATAAACCTAAAACGCTTCCCAGTATGACTCTGCTCGGAATTGGCAAAGTTCGTGAACGGTAGCCATTTATATCTACATAGAGGGTGCGACCAGTTATAAAAGATTTGAACTACAAAAGTATTTTTCTAGTAATTCCAACAGCAGATAAATTTGCGAGGAGTAGATTATGCGGGACCCTGTCAAAGGCGTTAGTAATATCAATAAGTAAAACTATGACTCCAAAGTCTGAACGTAGTTATTGTGTCACGAAATTTAGATATTCTGGTAGTCAATTGATGCAAGATTTTCTGTTCAA
Source organism: Atriophallophorus winterbourni (assembly GCA_013407085.1). Lineage (NCBI taxonomy): Eukaryota > Metazoa > Platyhelminthes > Trematoda > Plagiorchiida > Microphallidae > Atriophallophorus > Atriophallophorus winterbourni. Next base: position 22,068 of record JACCGJ010000372.1, on the reverse strand, counting down.
AAATCCGTGCTGGTTTGATATGGAATAATTTGGTGTCCGGCATGCTAGTGTCGCCTGCCTGACAAGCTTCCCTAATATTCTAGCTATTAATGGTTCGATTAACAGGTCGATAATTGGTATAATACAATTTGTGTGAAAAACAAATGTGTGGAAAATATATTGATATCATAAGCTATTTTATTCTTATTTCTTTCCGTCAAGTCATTTGGTCAATTTGCATTCCATTCCTTATTCTGGAATTCGTGGAACTATCACGCTGATTTTTTCTCGTTTTGGTCGGCCTGGCATGACTATTGATATTTGCTATTGGGAAAGATCTTGTATTCAGTGCCAATCCATAAAGGTTAATCGATAAACAACTACTAACTCTGGAAATTACTCTCACCCCAAAGCTCGATTTTCGTATGTTTATTTAGACTTTGTTTTTCCCCTCCATTCTCCAAGCAATTGTAAATAAATTATGATGATTGTTTGAATAACAATCAATAATAATCAATAATTCTGTCATTCAAATTCTCGTTGTTAAAATTTTATTAATTAATACATACTGTTTAATTCTAGTGAGCGTGGTTTGTTGTCACTTCCATTCTCGGGTTGGTTATTCAATTCAATACAATTCAATTCATTACTTTTGGCGTCACGAACAGTAATTCTTCATGGCGAATTCAATTTTGGAACCTCTCGACAGAAATGCAAATGCCCGAGAAATTGAAGTTTACTTTGAAAGATTCGATATTTGGTGTATGACCCGGCCGAAAGCTAAAAATGATTAAAAAAATCAGTTTATTTTATAAATGCAGTCGAAAAATCTGCGTTAATCAATAACTTAGCCTATCCGGATTATCCTATTCCTCGTTCATACGAAACGCTGGAAGCGCATTTTTATTGCAAATTGTGAAGCCTGTACATTTCGAAGCAACTGAACGTGCAAAATTTCATTCAATGGTGCGTCAACCCAATCAAGGAATTCGCGATTTTATTCTACAATTGTAATTCAGGCAGCGAAATGCGACATCGGTGACTTGTTATAAATGCAGTTGAAAGATCGCCTAATCGCTAGAATAAATGACAGTGTTTTGCAAAATGATCTCTTTAAACTGCCAAGACCTTCTTTCAAAGATGTTCGAGCTCATTGTGAACAGTATGAAGATGCGCGTGTGGCAACGACAAATTTGTCGCCAGCAGAACGTTCTATCATGTTTATTACACATAAACGTGAAAATCGAAGAATTCTAGAGTTGGTCAACAGCTAAAGTAGCAACCGAATTATCATAGCGTTACTGATAACCATTCGAATTCAATCAAAATCGAGAAATGTGCGTCATGCGGCAGACTGCACTCACGCCACACTTGCCGATTCCGTCAAGCCAGATGTCACAAGTGCGGAAAAACTGGTCATATTCAATTCGTTTATCGAACTCCTAAAACGTATAAGACTGATTCGAAAAACGCTCAGGTTAGCGATGTTAATGATGAATTTGAATCATTATCTTTGACCGTTACATCTTACAATTTTAGCCATATACGTAAAACCATTTCTTGTGTTGCTAGTGGCGCATCATTAGATGTTATTCTAGATACGAATAGCGTTGAATCGCTTATTACCCAGAGAGATCCAAAACAGTTTGATCCTTATGCGAAAATTCCACTAACTAGCCTCACAACTGAAGGCATTACTGGACATTCTATTCCTGTCGTTCGATCGTGTATGATCTTCGTCCGAGATGAAAACAATACTGCTGACTGTAGATTCATTGTTATTGAAACTGGTCCATCTATTCACGGTCTGAAAGTAATGCAAGCTCTGAAAGGTAGGCTATCTCTCTCGACATCGTCTGAAGACACTTCAGAATTAAAAAATCTCAAAATTAAATGTTCACAGGCAACTGGTGGAATGCGAATTCCTCCAATTTCTCTCGACGTAGAAGGAAACCCTGTGTTTCTTAAACGGCGCCTTATTCCATATGGACTCCGAGAACCTGTCGGAAAAGCCAAGACTCTAATGCAGACAAACGATGATGATACCTTAACTATGCCGCTTGGCGAAAAAAACGTTGGCTTTCATACATTCTATCATAGTATGGAGAACACTGCCGTTACTCTGGATAATCAAACTGTATCTAGAAGAATAGTTGAACCGATTTCTAACAGTGCCATTGCTGGTGCTAAATCTCTTTTGCTTGATGATGAAAATTTGACTTACCTATCAACCGACTCAAGCGCTACTCCTGTTAACACGTCCACATCCGCCCGTGTCATTGATTAAAACGGAAAATCTAGTTTTCATTACCAAGAAAGTGGCTTCAAAGTTAGCAAACTTCAGCATTCATTAGATACCAGTTTAAATGAATAACTGAACTCATCTTATCAAGCGAATTCAGCACTGCCCTCTAGCTCATCTAAACGATCATCAGATAATGAACGTTTCAAAGCATCTAGAGGAAAAGCCTAAATGGCACCTTCGACTACTGCCATTGAAAAAGCGAGACAATTGTTAACAACTGTGGATGACGTTTCGGGTTCGCTGGAACCTCCGTTTGTTCATTCAATTCAACCTGCAGTCACCAGACATGCTTCAGATGAACAAGCAACAAACTTGTCACACACTTTGTCTTCCCAGAATACTGAATCAAGTGAACCTGTCAGACAACCGGAAAGACTGATGAACAAACCTAATCAAGATTACACAAATCCGAAGATGATTAGGAACTGCGGTGGATGTGATGATTGTTTGAATAACAATCAAGAATTACCAATAATTCAAATTCTCGTTGTTACAGTTACATTAATTAATACGTACTGTGTAATTCGAGTGAGCGTGGTTCGTTATCACTTTCATTCTAGGGTTGGTTATTCAAATCAATACAATTCAATTTGTTACATAAATTTTGATTGATTTGTACTGATATACTCCATGGCCTATCACCCGTTCCTATTTCTGGTATTACTTCAGAATTCATTGCTCGTGCTTTAATCCAGCCTTGAACAGCAAACTCCAGCACACCCGTTGTCGTTACTACCGATCATGGAGCTCAAATTTAGTCTTCTCTCTTTTGACTCTCAACATATCTGCACTACTGTTCATCATTAATGTGCTAATGATTTAGTAGAAAAATTCCATAGACAGTAGAATGCCGCCCTATCGTATTAGGTTGATCCCAGCAAGAATTCATGAAAACCTCTCACATGTACTTCATATGCTACGTACAAACGTAAAAAACCTAGAAACGTTTCCCGCAAAATTGATATACGGTTTACCTTTATCTTTTTCTGGTGATTTCCTCAATAATCCTAAACATTTCCCTACCGTTTGCGACATCATTTTTCGGTTACCAAATTTTGTTTCTCGTTTGAAATACTAGCACACGAGTACTTTCAAATCTTCAATCAACAAACATCTTGGCTTATATACGTGCGATTTTATCTTTTTGCGTCGTCATACCATGCGCAAATTACTATTACTATTAATGACCCCATTCAATCATCTTGCGCCAAGACAATCACTTCGAATTAGTCATCGATGGTCGCCGTAATACAGTCTCGGTTGATAAATAGAAGTCAGCATTCCTTGAATTATCTTCACTTGTTTAATCCCTGCCATCGTCCGCCAGATCACACCCTACCCGTTTTCAACTCGATTCAAATCCCGTTTCCACATTTAATCCTCAATTATTCACTGAGCCTGTTCCCAAGATTGCGAGTCGTATTGGCAGGCGCGTAAGTGTACCATAGCATCTGAACGATTATCTTTGTGAATAATCTTTGGAGCTTGTTGTAAGTTCTGAGATGGGACTTCAGAGATTTATTTTAACCTTCTATTTTACTCATTCATACAATATTGTAGCTCACATTATTATTCTTATTCTTACCCGAATCCGATACAGTTAGTTTAAGTTCAGTGAGTTTTGAAACAGTGGTAAATTGTTGAACAAACTTAGATTTATATGCAACTGTTAAACTTTGTTCTACCAAGTAACTACGATTTTGAAAAAGATAATCACAAATGATTCACATCTAAGCAATCCGGGATTTTTTAAACAGCAATAACTTGTAGTGCTCACATCGCCATCGCGCACACACTACATTCTGTTTCTAGATGTTTTCCGTTATCAGGAAAAGACAGTAAGATCGGGTTCGTGAAGCCTTGTGTGTGATGTGAATGGATGCAAATGAGCCTTTTCAATACAAAACCTGTTTTAAACATGAATTTTCTATATGGATGCCGTCTTGTTGGATACAACACAACGGCCTTTCCGGATAATGTTTACATGACGATTTCAGCAATACTCGTTGTCAAATTATCGCCACTTGCATCATTAGCATAACTGATTCCAATTTTTTTAATTTTCCGGTCAGCTAAATTGCCGTAAATTACTTCGCATGTGCAATAGGGAGAAGAATAATGATGTAATATGAATAGTTTTTGTGTTTGGTAAATTGAACACAATGTTTTCAAAAAGTAAGTGTCCATATATTTACAGGTTATATGAGCTTAACGCAAAACATTCTTTTTAATATCACTAATTTCTTTTATAAAAATACTTGTTTCAAGCTTATGTATTTTCAGTATACTTCACTAAATGAGACAGATAGATTTTCCAATAAACAAAATTTTCTCTAACAATGGAACGTTTACTCCCTAAGAGTATCGAATTCACTCAACTATCCAAATTCTACCCTATGTCAAATGATTGACACATAGTAATTAGAGCTTACTCACGCTTCCATTCATCGGCGGGTTCAATATTATCGTGCGCCCTTACTTAGTTCAAGCAAAACTCACCTGAAACTTTCCAGGGTGAAGAGAATAACAACTATTTTGTGCGAAGGAGGTAGTTGAACAGAACGTCACAATATTTTTATTCTTGATGATAAGCCGAATTCTTTACGAAGATAATACCACAATCCAATCAGTTCCAAATTCAACTTAATTAGCTAATCAGGAATTCGGACGTAAACGATCACCATCAACTTCCTTTTCACATAAACGGATGACGTGATTCATTTCTCCAAAGAAATAAGTTTTGATGGTCGAATAATTACTATCAAATAATTTTGAATGATTAATTTGGAAAATATATAGTTACAGAGCATGGTTTCTTTGGGTCAAAATTATGGAGAAAAATTACGAAGTTGATATTGCGGCCATTCTAATTCTGTAAATTAGCGCTTATCAAAACTGTCTTGTTTTGTATTTGGAAAAGAAAATGGAAACTTCCAAATATAAAACTATGTACACACTCACTCACTCACTCCCTCACTCACTAAGTCCGCTCCGTGCCGGGTGGCACATGAGGCGAAGACAACCCCAGGCCAGTGGTTCCGGTCTGCCGCTGCTTCCGTTGCCTTCTGCACCATAAATCATTGTGCATGTAGTTTGCGTTCCAAAGTTCTGCGGTGGTATTGAAACGAAATCAAAATCGCAACAATTGAAATGGAACTCCTAAATCACTCGAATATTCTCTTATCAAGAAGGAACATTCGATAACTGTTTAAACAATCGCGTAGACCATTAAAATAATCCGTGAAAAATCGTGATAGGATACCTCTTCGAGATTTAATTACGACACGCTAATTGACAACTTTCTGTCTTGTAATACGTTAGCTAATATTATTTTTTTGTTAGGCGTGACATATTTATAAAACTTCTTTCTCCTAGAGTTTTCCTTCTTCTTTGTAAAAATTGTTGCCAATAAAAACTTTCATATCCTGTAATACATTCAAAGTATTTTAACTGGAAACTGATGTAGAATCTTTTGTTGCGGAATCCGTGCTGTGTCTTAGAAGGGATTTTTGATGTCATGTATTCTAGTTTAGCATTCCTAACGATTTTTTCAGATAATCTAAATAAAAAAAGTTGTATGTTTTATCGGTCATTAGAAATTAACCGATTGTTTTGAGCCATTTTTCTATCTAAGTATAAAAATGAGTGTTTCCATTTTAACACTAGGTGCTTGTATCGATAGATGTGTTGAATAAGTTCAGCACGAAAATTTGAAAATATTTGCCACACATTTTGCATTTGACTGAAAATTTGCTTGTCATGTCAAGCTCAAGTTCCTCATCACAGTTACCTGACGTGCAATTGGATTATTTTGATCTCCAAACTTTTGGATATAAATTTCATACCATTCATCTTACCCGTGTTATTTTCGGTTATCTATGTGAAAATTTGCTACGACGGATGTACTCATACAAATGATTATGTACTGTATGACTTGGTTCATACAACAATATACATTATTATTATTATTATTATACAAGAATTAACTATCCACGACACTTCGTCTTTGTCTGTAACAAAAGTGTATTCTCTGCTGTTCGTTCGTTCATTGATTTCGCTTCTGTGTTCCCGCTTTTATATTTACTCATCGGTGTTAACCACTTTCAAAAGCTACTTGGAGTGCTACACAGCGTGGAATCAATTTAATACCATCATTCTCAACAGAAAACTGACATCTCTTGGCTAAATCTGCTGACGAAATTTACTTGAAACTCGTCACTTTCCGCAAACTCTACACAATACCACATCAAACAACCCCGGCAGCCTAGAATGTTACTGTTATGACTGTACTTTTGGTTGACTTTGTTAAAATGAAACAATTTGCTGCTCCCGAAAGATGTGTTGTCTGTGTGAAAATGGTTAACGGTAAGGTCAAATTTGTCACGTGTCGCAGCTGCTCACATACGTGTCTCGAAAGACGGTGACAAATCAATAACCAAGGATGCGATGTCCATCGTAAATGCAAACAAGAATTCTGTCTTATGATACGTCTGTAAACATTGTTGAAAAAACAAACGAGAGTCTGCGTACTTCAACAAGTGTCCAGCAATACAACCTGGATGAACGCATGCTAAACTTGAAGCTCAGCATACAAACTTCGAAAGTGTCATCTGAAACTCTTATTAATGCTCAGCACTTTAGTTTTGCCAGTAGAATTACCGCAAATTATGGAAATATAGACTGTAATACCAACCTTATTAAACATGCATCTCCCAAGATCATTCAACCTAAACGCTCAACTGCAATACAACTTCAGATTTGTCTTATAAACCTCTATCTTCATTGAGAATCCACTGTCATGAAACTGACTGTCAACCGCATGCCTGAGCTAAACTACATTGGAGTTAAAAACGAAGAAAAAGACATCTGTTCATCTTAAGGTGCAGCTAAAACCATTTGTTCCGAATCCAAATTTCGCAACGCAGAAAACGCAAAAAATCTCAGTATTATCTGTAACAGCATACAGAAATCAAGCGAGACACTTTTTTCAAATAGACACAGACACGATCTAGAACAATGGTTCTTCCTCTGTTCGATGATGGGTTCAAAAATAACAATAAATGTTTAGAAGGACATTGAAGGTTTTATTTGAAACTCTAACTTGTTACGTGGGTTTCCAGGCTAAAATACTCGAATCTTCGCCGAAATATTCTGGTGGAAAAAAAGGATGTCTGGATGTTCGTAAGAATGGCAATGGTGCAGTCTAATCCTTCTATGCGTTCCAGATTCTGTTAATAAAACGGAGGCTGCTAAACAACAACAATACGACTACAAACAACAGCTGTACATCACAGAAACGATTGAAGCGCATGAATTTGTTGTTGTCAGTACATTCATGATTCCACACCACCGCCAAAATGTTTTTTTTAATTTTCCGTTAGATATCCTAGACAATCGTGACGCCAAGATATTATCTGATTTTTTAGAAAGCACCTCATTTAGAATGATGCTGGAAAAATAAGAAGCAATTTCTCGTCAGCAGTATAGTGAGAGGTCAGCCAAAAAAGAACTCTAGCATTTAATTTATTTACCAGATAACGCTGAAAAGGGTGAACTACCTAATCTTGCATTGCATTCAGGGCGAGTATTCAGAAAAATAGATTAACCGAGATGCGGTATAAACCATTCTTACTAACTCGCGACAGAACTGCAGTATATATTTTTTCTGGAAGCCGGATGTAACAATTTGCCACCTTGAGGTTGAAAACGTTTTTTTGAAGTTTGGTCTACATTGCACCTTTCCAAGTTTGAGTGAATGATCGCAGCTGCCCAGCTCCAAAATGTTTCAATTGAGTCGCCTCTCAAACGACGGCGTGTAAGTGAAAAAATATCTAGAGACTTCAGGCGTGCAGCGTAAGGTTTTCCTATTTTCATTTTATTCAGTCCTCTCCATGCCGGGTGGCACATGAGGCGAAGACAACTCCACGCCAGTGGTTCCGGTCTGTCGCTGCTTCCGTTGCCGTCTGCACCGTGAATCCTTGTGCATGTAGTTCGCGTTCCAAAGTTCTGCGCCAAGTTTCCTTGGGCCGCCCCCTTTTTCGTTTACCTTGCGGATGCCAGTGCATGGCTACCTTCGTATGCGAACTGGGATTCATCCTGCAGACATGACCGAACCACGGATCTGTTGTCATCGTTTCCGTAGCAATGTAGGTTTTACGGGATAGGGTTGCTAGCCCTAAGCCCAACCCTCCTCCTAGCTGACCCATAATCACGCGGGTTGAGATACTCTGTACGCTTCCGAGCCGAACTATGTCCTTTTTGTAGTAAGGGCACCACTCCTGGACACAATATTTTGAATGTGGCTGAACTGTTGCTCACTAAATTGGCAGAAATACCTCGGGTCTCCTGCTGGATATCACGGATCTCATCTGAAAAATCACTTTGCGAGCACGTTGAGCTGCATCGGCGCATTGGTCTTCCCATTTGAAGTCAGTCCTAAGCAGAACTCCAAAATCCTCAACACACTGTGTGGTGTTAACAAAGAGAGAATTTACCGATAACTGTACTGAAATCTTACCAACTTGTGCTAAAAAGTGGGCTTTTATTAAGGTTCAGTAAGAGATCCCACTGGTATAACTAGTTTATGACCAGCTCAAGTTAGTGCATCAAGGTATCTTCATCCGTTGATCCAATGAACTTCACATCATCCGGAAAATAAAGCAACGATACTTCAAGGCAGACGAAAAGTCATCAACAAAAATCAGAAACAGAAGTGGACCGAGGACCGAACCTTGAGGTACCTTACTGATCACGTACATTGTGTATAACAGCGTAAATCCTACTGGAACTCTGGATGTCCTATCTGTGAGGAATGCTTTTATCCAAGCCAGTAGACTACCCCGTATGTCTTTTGAAGTTAGCCCAATCTCTGAAAGGTTTGGCTGGCCTTGTTGAAAGCCATCTAGATGGCATCTAGAGGCTTCATCCATCCTCGTAGTAGAAGTATTGCAAAAACTATGAAGGTCAGTCAGGCATGATTTATTCTTTACAAATCATGTTGAGTTACACTCAGTAGAGAATACTGAAGAAAATGCTGACAAATTTTGTCACGAAATAGTTTTTCCAGTACTTTCAAGACGATGATATTAAGGCTGACATGGCTATAGTTACCAAGAGTTGACCTGTAACCACCGTTGTTTATTGGTACTATTATGGCTTCTTTCCACTCACATGAACCAATCCCAGGTTCAAGCATAAATTGGAGAGACTGCATAAAGTTTCTGTAAACACTGGGGTGAGATTCTTAAACATAATCTAGTGGATACCATTCGGTTCATCAGGTTTGCTGAGACGAGCATGGATAAGTGCGTCATACACTTTGGTTTCGTTGAAGGAAAACTCGTCTAGTGCAGGGACACGAGGTAGTAGATTAAACGACCTATACGGTGCATTTAAAAAATTATCACGTCGCTGAAAGCTACTGAAGAACCCGAAGAAGTAAGTCGACTCAGACAGGTCGGCATTAGCTACTTTTCCGTACACGAGTTTCAAATATTTAATGATTTCTTTGGTTTTACCCGTTGATTGAGCGTAGCCAAAAATCTTTACGGATTGGATTCAGCATCCCTAGCTATAGATAAACAAGGTTCATTGACATCCAATTCCAAAATCAATGTCGCTCTTATCTGTTCTCAATATTTTGTAACCATGCTATAGATTTTGTTTTATTCTACGAAGCCATAATGGTGTTCATCCTACTATCTCATATCTTTTTCTATATGTATGCTTATGTGAACTCATAGTAATGGATCTCATTGAGGATCGTTGGATGCATTTTAAAGCATAGCTATCGGTCAAACTTATATTGCAGTAGGCTTTTTAAGCAGTGTATGTAATTTCTAAAGATATAGCTTGCAATCATATAGAAATATAAATCTAGAGATTCGGAGATGATAGAACTAACATAAAACCAGGAGTGTTTCCATTGAAAACTGTCTGTTTTTTATTGAATCTTTGAATCGACATCTGGTTTATTAGTAGAATATTACAGCGAGAATTTCATGCCAAAATTCCTCGGGTCCGTGCAATTGTCTGGAACATTATCTGACATGTTCATTCATTTGCACGAAGGTGAAGCGGTACCAAAATATAGAAAACTGCGCAACACAAATTCACCAAGTTGTTTGCCGTTATGAAAAGTGTGTAAGCGAAAAATAAATGCAGAAATAGCGCAATGTTTAAAAAAGCCTTCTTTTGTTGCTAAACACGAATAGCTCAAAAATCATTTCGGTTTAACATATTTGCTAACAGGCTTAAACATTTGGACGCGTAATTAAGATAGGCGGCTCCATTCATGCATGCTACCTTGACAACTCTACAGCTTTTTAAAAAGTGGATCATAATTCACTCGTAAACAAGCTGCAGAAACGAGGTATTGTTGAAAAAATATATTTATTGATCCATGACTATCCTAATAACAGATACATCACAGTTTGTGTAGATGGCCTATTGTCGAATCATATAGATGTCACTGGCGGTGTTCTAACAGAATCAGCAAATGCAAGGTATTGACTGTTGGAAGACATTTTGATTTTTCCTACACCCTTGGTTCCCATATTCTTGAAAGAACTGACAAGGAGAAGGACTTGGGTGTGTGGGTGAGCAGCACGTTGAAACCGTCGCATAACGCCACAGCTGTCTATGAAAAGACGTCGCGAGTACTGCTTCTTCTTAAACGCGTGTTCGGGAGTTTCACGAAGCAAACTGTTCATCGAAAAATTAATACGTACTTGAGGCCAACCATGGAGTATGCGGTTCAGGCTTGGTCACCCTGGCTACAGAAGGACATCAGCCTCTTGCAGAGAATATATCATCGGACCACCAAGCTCGTACGTGGTTTAAAACATAAACAATACGAAGATCGGATTACAAGCCTCAATATCTTCGACTCTCGCTACCGCCGTCTTAGAGGCGACTGGATTCCTATGTTCAATATAATGCATACCCACAACCATCATCTGAATCAACTATTCACATGACTACCACCACGAACAAGCCGGAGTCATAACTATACACTACTTATTCCTGACTCGAGGCTGAACTGTCGAAGGTATTTTAATTCTGTACGTGTATGTTTTACTTGGAACTCCCTACCCCGTAACGTTGCACATTCACCCAATTTGGATATATTCAAATCGAACTTGGACAACTTCATATATTCTGCATCATAAAGCTTTGGACCAATGCATCCAAGTAAACTATACGTATTTACCCTATCAAACAGCGTTGAAAACAATTTCTGCTCTGTGTATTTTTACGTGATTCCTGAACTAATCAGTAGGCAAACAAACCCCGTTTTACTACCTATGTTATTTGTAATTCGCATATTATTCTGTAGTTTTTGTAAAGCTATGTGCTTTTAAGACCATTAAATTGAATTGAATTGAATTGATCTACATGAACGATTTAACAATACCCACCGACAGCAAGATGGTTCTGTTTGCTGATTGCATCAAATATGGAGGCTAAATGAACTTAAGGCGTTACACGAATGATCTTCAAAAGTTAAACTGCGATTGAATATGCATATCTTATACATGTCTTATGCGTTTTCTACAAATACAAGCTCGAAGACTAAATCCTGGAGAACACATTCGAAGGTATTATTCTAAGTGTCCGGGTTTGAATATAGGCTGTTTGGCAAATAGTTTTCTCTTGATGAACAACTGATTAAACCACATTCCAGAATATACTGTTTGGGCCTGGAAATAATGGATTCAGAAATCTATTTTAGTTCTGAAACACCTATATCGTAGAAATTAGTAGCGCGCAAACAATACTGGAGATGCTGGTCAAGTTTTTGGAAATTAAATTATATAATTCGAAACTCAAGGATCTCAATCTGTTCTCACTAAACAGGCGGAGGATACGAGGCAGCCTAAAATAAATCTTCAACATTATAAAGAGCTTCACGGCAGTTAAATTTACCGAATAACTGTGACTCCAACTTGAAGCAGCTACAACATGTATTTAAAGGAAACTTCCAAAGACTAGACCCAAGCTGCTGGTACGTGAGCATTTTTTCGGCAACCACTAGAATAAGATTCCAGATGGTATAATAAATATCCATAACTCTAGCCGATCTATCCAATATACAAATATCGTATGATAAACAACTGAAAAACCAAAAAAAGTAATATTAGTAATTTCGGAGGATGTGAGCAACACAATATATTGGTATATTAGTATTGTTCACCCATATTTTCGCATCGTTTGAGAGGTGATTTGATTGAAACCTTCAAGATCTTAAAGGGTTTAAGCGGGGTTGATCCAGAAGACATCTTTACCTTAAGTCCTAAGCTGGGCACTCGCGGACACGCATTCAAGCTTGCTAAGGAACGATGTCGACTAGATTCTAGGAAAAACGTTTTAAGCTTAAGGGTTGTCAACTTCTGGAACAAGCTCCCTGAAAAACTTATCTCCTGTAGTTCCGTCTCAACTTTCAAGCAGGGTTTAGACCGTGACTGGGTAAGATATTCTCTGATTACATCCAATGATCACCATGCTCAGGTTGTCCTCCATTCTGCTCGCTATTGGTTGTAGCAATTTTAGAGCATCTTCGTATTCTTGATTCTCCATCAGCTGACCTCTCACCGTGCTGGTGAGGAGAAACTGCCTTTTCTTTTTTCCAGCATCGATTATTGCGCGTTGCTGTCCTACTATTATCCGATACATCGCCTAGCACCACGATCATCAGAGATTGCAAACGAAGAAAAAAGAAAATTAGCTTTTGGCAGTGCATCGATTATAGCGCGGTGCTCCCCCAACTACATTCTCCTACGACCATCAGAGGTTCCATACGGAGAAAAAGGATTGACCCTTTGGCATTGGTGGGTGCTTCTACACAGCTTTTTACCGTTAGAAATTCTGGACGCTCGATTGGCTTGTCAGCCACTTACTGTCCTTTGCCTACTGAACTGTAAAGCATCAATACAGTATGCTTGAAATTGAAGTGTTGAGGTGCTCTACTACATACTGTCGTAGAAAATCTCGACGCGTGATTGGCTTTTAGCCACTTTCAACCTTGTGCAACTTAAACTCGAATTTAAACATAAAGTGCAACCTTGTAATTTCAAGCGCATTTTTCTAATATTTAGTGAACCCATTCAACTATTAAGTTAATTGTAAATTGGCCCCGAATTATTCGTGTATATTTAGCTTATCTATTCGAATTTAAATGTCATCCATTTTGATACTGAATCAAATGCCTTTATAACCTCACTACAAACTAATATTAAATTCTAATCATCCCACTGAAATTAACCGCAAAAAGTTTACTGACCGCTGGGCTTATCATGGTTGCGAGCACTTGAAAAATATTCTGATGTATACCACCAGGGCCCATCAGCTCAGTTTCTTCCAGTTGCAAATAGACGTGATGATTCCCGGATTAACCAACATATTTTGTCTCGAGGAAATATAATAATTATATTTATAGTGATTTTTCATAGACACAAGCCACAAAGCAGGTAATTACTGAAGCTAGGTATTTAATTATGATGAGGAGAATGCCGTTTCATCCAGGAAACCTTGTCAGAATTTCGAATTAAACCATGAACAACTCTAGTCTCAAAAACGATATTGCCGAGCATTGCATAGCATGAGGCAAAAACGTCTGCCATAATTTCAGGTCTTGAGGCATCTGTAGTATACTCTACCATCGTCGTCTGTTAGAAACGAAATGTCGTCTTGCCTTCTTAAACGTCTGTTCACATGATCGTAAACCTTTTTAGACTGAGGTATTAAAATATTCAATTAGAGATCTCTCAAAGTTTCTTCGCTTGTCTCTTTAAATTTTCGTTACCACATTTCGAAATATTCTGTTTGCTCTATAATCAACCGGTGTGGGTTGTGATTAGAAAACATTCCGCATCTTCTTCCTTTTACGCATCACTGCTTGCAAAGCTTTATCGAGCCAATGAGGACCACGGTAGCACTTAGGGTGTTTCTTCATCGGAACATAATCCGCATAAAGTTCTCAAAAATCGTCATATATTTTTGAACAGGCTAGATGAAGATTCAAATTTTCTGCGTCTCACGATTGCAGAAAAGCAGCGTTTTTCAGGGCAATGAAGTCAGCCCTTCATCATTTAGGGACCACCTGATGTGTAACTCTCTTCTGTATGGGAAGACACGTCTGAGCTAAAATTATGGTATGGTATGAACGCACAAGCCTGATCCAGGCAAAGTGCCGCACATTCAGAGATGCACGTGGGTTAGATCTGCAAGTAATTTGAGCTGAAATTACTACAGCACGAGTGGAGAAGTTGCAGATGTTCAACGTTGTATATGCAGTGCTCATATAGAGGGAAAATGAGGTCCAGGTAAGAGGATGCTAATATACAGCGAGCGGTCGCATCGGAGATATGTTGAATTATTTTTTCTTTACAAAATATAGGAGCAAAAAAGAAAGCTGTGAAGCACCCGATTTGCAGCTTAAAGTTGGCAAGTTTATATCAGGCAAGTTAAAGCCCCTAAAGACCCCGTCCCGCCAAGCCAGGGATGAGATACAGACCCGAGTACAAGCTGCGCGCACGGCATTTTCGCGACTGCGTTGGGTCCTATTTAGCCGTAGAAAAATCAGTCGACGTACAAAGCTGCGCATTTACAGAGCAGCGATTCGCCCAGTTCTAATTTACGAGGATGTAAGACGTGGCCTCTGCGGGTGGAGGTTATGCGGAAACTAGAGTTTTTCGACCACTGGTGTCTCCGACGCATCCTCAATGTTCGATGGGATGAGCGAGTATCGAATGACGATGTTCGCCACTGTTGTTTTGATATCCTTCGTCTGAGTTCGAAATTGCGACAACACCGACTGAGATGGTTTGGCCACATCCTGAGATGCTCGGACACTGAACTAACAAGGGTGACACTATCGCCAACACCCTGCGCAGAATGGCATTGTCGTCGCCGAGGACAAGTGAAGACTTGGCTCGCCATCGTGAGATTGGATGTGGAGCTGCTTGGTCTACGATCGGTCTGCAGTCTCTGACTGTGTGGCACTTTGCCTGGATCAGGCTTGTGCTTTCATACATACATACATGGGGATGGCGCACGTGGGACCGGACCTGGCTTAGAATCTGCGCGGATCTCGCTTCTGACCGCCGAGCGTGGGTGGCTGCAATCCGTGACATCAACGAAGCCGACTCATCCTCCAGGAGGAGATAATGGCACAAAAGTAAAAAGTAAAGTAAGTAACCACACTTTACAGGGAAGATCGCCTAATGTGTTGATTAGGGTTTGGCCACATTCCCTGAATAAAACAGACGGTATGTCATCAGAGCCAGCAGCTTTGAATAGTTTCATGGATTCGATACATGCTTTAATTTCTAAATCACTAGGGGATCTACGCCAGCAGGCCAAAGATAATACAGCTTCAAATGAGGAAATGATTCAGTTACAGGCAACCAGCTGAATTGTTCTTCAAAATGTTCCACCCCGCGTGACATCCGGCTATTCTTATTGGTGATAAGAGTTCCGTCTATTTAAGCGATAGTCTCATTCACTCCTTTGTTCGTAGGACGCGTCGATTGGATAAGTTGGATGAGTTTTGGCACTTTATCAGCATTGTTTGCTATTACTGTTTGTTCGATCTCATTTAGACACCACTTTTCCGATCTAATCTTAAGCTCCGTTTAAGTTCATTCCTTACGCGTCTACGCTCTGTATTGTGTCCAGGACCATGAGGTATTTGACGTCGCTGGTGAAGAATATCTATAGAGCGCTGTGAAATCCAGTGGAACTTTGGGGTTGATTGTGTAGTCTCACAGGCTGATATTGCGACGACCCGCATAATCTCTACAATCTTGTTCCACCTTTCATCGTAAGTCGCACACAGAGCAGTTGGAAGTAAGTTACTTAAGGTAGTCCTGTAAATTTCTTGAACTGCAGACTGAGAGTATGTTTCGACCACAATGCGTGTCCCATTCGCAGGCTTCGTACCGGGAAACTTTAACAAGAATCTACATCGCATAAGAGCATGATCTGAATGTATGCAGGTATTCCAAAAGGAGCGGAAGTCCTCAACGCAACCATTCCAGCGAACACTTATGGAGATATGATCGATTTGGCCCGAAGGTTGGCTTCCATCCGGCGAGCGCCATGTGGCATATTGACATCTTTTATGGCGAAAGGAAGTGCTGCTAAAGAATAACCGAGATTGTGCACAGAATTGTATAAACCGTTCACCATTATCTGTGCGTTGGCTTTCAAGACCAAACATGCCACCTAATTGTGATTCAGATGTATCTAAGCGACCCAGTCTGGCATTCATATCTCCCGCTAAGTCAACAATATCGGAGCTTTTTGCACGTCGCAAAATAGCATAAAGATCGTCGTAGAAGGCGTTCTTCTCGTCGTCGGAATTGGTGTTAGTCGGAGCGTAAGTTGCTTCAATAAACAAGCATATCTGATTAGAAGATTTTGAGTTTGATCTAATATTAGTGGCTAGTCTAACTGCGCATATCCTGGTATTCCAAGGAATCCAATCGATTAGACAGGATTCGGCACGTGAATTCAGCACTATACCAACACCCGCATGTCCTGAGATGGCGGCTACAGAATCACCAGAGCAGAGCAAAAAGTAGCGAGTTGAAAGGTTTGGGGCAGTAAGTTCAGTAATTATAGACTGATCATATAAGCGCGTTTCCGATAAACAGCAAATATCAATGGATAGACTATCTAAGGTAAGAACCAGTGCATCTTGCTGGCCTATTTATCTGAGAGTTCTGACATTCATGGCTCCGATGTGAGCTGAAGTCCGTAGTTTCAGAAAGAAGTGGTCTGTAAATTCGCAAACAGAAAATGTTCCAACATGTTCAGCGCGGTCTTTTCTAAAGCTGGGATTGACAGACGGAAAGTTGTTAAGAATGGATGGGGGAGGGGAAGGGTCAGAAGCAGTTTGAAGAGTAGGGCCAGCAGTAGCTTGTTTTCGCTTACCCGCCCTGCTGTATGCAGCAGGTAAGGCGACCCTGTTTATCGTGCGCGACGGCCGATGCACTATGGAGTTGGGTTTCGTAGTAATAGTCATGGTCATGGTTGTATACGGGCTGGGATACTGCCAGGTCGCCCATGCCTAGACAGGCGAACAATTAGGGTTCTCGACCCCTACTTCGGTGTAGGCAAACGGGTAGTATCATGCCTACGTACAACGATGCCGATGACAACGCTTTGTACTCCCCTTCTCGCTTTGCACATCTCATTGTTTATGTTGAACGGCACTATATCTGTATCAGATTGTGCAAATATAATAATAATAAGGGTTCTCGACCAAAGCCTTTGGCTAAAAAGCCTGACCCACAAGGCAGCGGGTTAGGTTGAGACCGTGTTCGTCTGACCTCTATCCATTGACCTTCCTGGTATGAGAGACTCTGAAGGTGCTCGGAGAGCACCACCCAGCATAGCTCAATGGGTCATAGAGGTGCACAAACCATCGCACCACGTTAACCCTTTCAGGACGGATGTAACCTTTTGGTTACATGAACTTCGCAAGTCATTTTAAGCTGATTCTAACTGAATTTTCCGAATTTTTTTTGCACGGCGGTATACAGAATTTTGTCAACTGCAGGGTGGTTTTCTTCTTTGTTCGCAATCATCATTGACTTGTCCACAGTGAAAGAGAAAGTATGTGCTGGTACGGGTTTCGAACTTATCCTCACAATTCGCAGTTTTGTGAGCCGAATAAAAATCGTGTGAAAGTCTCAGTTATTATAAATTTTGTTCCAGTATAAACTTAGTGATGCCTACAAAGACATTATGTAAAAAAATTGGAATAATTCAGAAAATCTTCGAAATGCGTTGCGTTTAAATAGACGTAACCTTTATGTTACATCCGGCAGAAGTCACCAAAATCGTACACTGTTGACTTATGCCGGATGTAACCAATTGGTTACATTTTGTTATTTTCTCAATTATGTGAATATCACAAACATTTTATATTATTTGTGTTATTTGACCCGTGGGCAACTCGTTTGCGAAGAAAAATATTTTATTTCGGGTTAGAAAATAATTCAGGCATGAAAGGTTTAAGGTCCAGTCTCAGCGCGATGGATGGCAGCTACAGTATCACCGGAGCATATCAAAAAGTAGCTAGTCGAAAGTTTGGGGGCAGTAAGTTCAGTAACTATAGCCGGATCATATAAGCGCGCTTCTGATAAACGGCAAACATCAATAGATAGACTATATAAGGTAAGAGCCAATGCAGCTTGCTGGCCTATCTGTCTGAGAGTTCTGACATTCATAGCTCCGATGTGATCAGAGGTCCGTGGTTTCAGAAAGTGATCTGTAGATTCGCGAACAGAGGATCTTCCGCAACCTAGGTCACCTCTGGCGTCAGAAAGGACTGTCTTGGTTACTCAAGGGTGGAGTCTATAAAGCGACAGTTCGGGCTGTGTTACTATATGGGTGCGAAACCTGGACCTTACGTAAAGAACGCATTCAGCGTCTTCAAGTATTTGACAACCGGTGTCTCCGCAGCATTCTAGGTACGACGTACGAAAGCAAAGCCTGATCCAGGCAAAGTGCCGTACAGTCAGAGACTGCACGCGGGCTAAGATACTGTCAGGTTGCCCAGGCCTAGACAGATATTAGAAAGAAAATAGAAATGGTAGTGAGACTCCAGCCTGTTTCACCATGCAGCTCACCACCGATGGCCAATCAATTTAGCACGGTGTTAGCCGCACAGCACATAAGTACTGTACGATTGCATTCTAGGAGGTAGCTGTTACAATCGCATACGCACAGATGCTCTCCGAAATAAGTTGTTCGGTAGTAATGTTGATTTAGAGAAGCAGATCAACCTGCATAGGTTACGCTGGTTGGGTCACGTTTTACGGATGCCGGACCACCGACTTCCGAACCAGATTCTTTTTGCTACGCCACATCCAGATTGGCGTAAATCTCGGGGTGGCCAAACCGTTACATGGCATACGCAGTTAAAAACCCTTACTAGTAACCTTTCCAAAGTAGGCGCAGCGCGTCTTCTAGGCTGGTGTCCCCGCGATCAGATATCGCAAAGGCTAGTTACGCTTCAGGATATGTCCAGAAACCGTGTTCAATGGCGGTCTTGCACTAAGCATATTCTTGGAGTGTTTGCTTAACCT